>JARQOC010000004.1:369801836-370070186 GCA_033576535.1 Allobates femoralis
CTGTTGTATTGGGACAGTTAACCGATGCAGCAGAGCAGGAGATTGAAACCTGGTTGGAGGCAGATCAGGAATCTGTGACTGTTATTTTTGACAAATTAAAGGCTGCTTTTGAAAATCGCAACGAGACTGACTTGAGAATAAGATTTTATCACTGTTACCAACAGCAACAGGACAGTACCACAGGACAAAATTAAGATGTGAATTGAACAATTTATTCGGGGGCTACGGTCACCAGAGGAAAGCAGAACCGTGCACTGGTGGGCCCTAGACACACCGGATGCAAACTTCACCACCCTAAAGGACATGGCCATTAAGGGTCTACAGCCCCTAGAAACCCCAGACTCTGCCATCCAGCCGTGGCTGGGTGGTGCTGCTCCTGTACTAGTAACACCTACTCCTTCGTCTGCAGCCGAGACAAATGTGCAGACTGTGACCCCCAGCAGGTTTGATAGCCAGTGATCCGAGGTACACCAGCTGAGTAAGAACCTGGCCACAGTCATGAATGCCCTGCAGCTACAGACTGATACCAAATTATCAGGGAAGATACAGCTCGCCGACAGCCCAGAGGACGTCCCGTGGATGAGAGGGAAGAAGACCATGTCGCTCTGTGTCGATCATCACAGCTCCACAGGAGAACCCATCTGCCGTTGCTGCAGCAAGGCAGGCTATATTGCAAGGCACTGTCCTTTAAACCAGCAACCCCTGGGGGCGAGGGCTAAATCCAGGAGTAGACCGACCAGGCGCATCGCACTGGTATGATCAATACATAGGAGGAAGACCATTTCTGTCTATCATACTAGACGGGATCCCTACACCTTCATTGCTGGACACTGGTTCGTAGGTGACCACCATACCTAATATGCTTCACAACAATTCTGGTCTAATGCTGAACTTAAACAACCGGAACCAGGTCTCACTATTTATGCTTCTAGTGGTTTACCATTTAACTTAGTCGGGGTTAGAGAGGTAACAGTAAAAGTGGGGAGGGTGGAGTTAAAAGATCAGGGGCTTATTGTAGTTGAAACTAATCCTAATGAAAGGGATCCATATATCATTCTTGGTAAAAACGTAGTTAGCAATTGTTTGGGTGAAGTGTTGTTCTTGCTCCAACAGATTGCGGACACTGCCAAACCCAGGCAATCAGAAATCAGAGCCCTCCTGCATTAACAACAGATAAAACTGACCAGTGGTGAAATTGGTAGTCTACGGTTAACAGACGTGATTCCCACTGTTGTACCCCTGATGAGTGAAATGATGATCTGGTGCTGAGCAGCGATAGGCCTCAGGGGACAGGACTACCAGGCGGTAGTAGAGCTCATCAGTATGGAACATAGGCCTACACTCTTGACAGCCAGTGGGGTGGTTGATGTACCCAAGGGAAGGGTACCCATACACATTCTAAACTGTGGAGAGGACAAGGTCAAACTACCCAGATATTCCACCATTGCTAAGCTGTACACTGTAAACAACAACGCCATCCAAGCAGTGGAACCCTTGACCTCACCAGACTCGGTGGAGGATAACAATTCCAAGGGACAGCTGGAGGACTGGTGTCAGGAACTGCATGTAGGGACTGACTCTACTCCTGCCCATAAAAAGCATGGTGTCTATCGGATAGTCCATGAATATGAACGGGTATTCAGTAAGCATCCACTTGATTTTGGGAGGATAAAAGGGGTACACCATCACATACCCACAGGTGACCATCCACCCATTAAAGAGCGGTATAGGCCTATTCCACCAGCCCTTTATCAGCGTGCCAAGGAGATGTTGCAGGACATGAAGGATGCAGGGGTCATAAGAGATAGTTGCAGTCCCTGGGCAGCTCCACTAGTCTTAGTCAAAAAAAAAGATGGCAGCATGAGAATGTGTGTTGATTATAGGCAGATAAATCATATAACACATAAAGATGCCTACCTGTTGCCCCGCATAGAAGAGTCACTTGCTGCATTAAAGTCTGCTAATTACTTTTCACTAGATCTCACTAGTGGGTATTGGCAGGTCTCCGTTGCAGAAGTAGACCGAGAGAAGACGGCAATTACAACATCTATGGGCTTGTGTGAGTTTAACAGCATGCCAATCGAACTCTGTAATGAACCCGGAACGTTCCAGAGATTGATGGAGTGTTGCCTGAGGCACCGAAACTTCGAGACTGTACTACTCTTCCTAGATGATGTCATAGTGTATTCAAAAACCTATGAAGATCACCTGAAACACCTGGCAGAGGTATTTGAAGCATTATTCATGTTTGGGATGAAGCTGAAGCCATCCAAATGCCATTTGCTAAAGCCAAAGGTTCAGTATCTGGGACATGTCGTCATTTCAGAAGGCGTAGCACCAGATCCGGATAAAATAACTGCCATCAAACAATGGCCAGAACCAACAAGTGTCAGAGAGGTACCTCAGTTCTTGGGACTGGTGGGATACTACAGGAGATTCATCAAGGGCAACACAAACCTTGACAAGATCTCCTGGTAGGCCGGACTAAGAAAGGCAAATCCAGAGGTCCTCCATTTGAGTGGAGCAAGAAACAAGAAGAGTCCTTCAAACTGATGAAAGAGGCTCTAACTGGAGAAGAGATCCTGGCCTACCCTGACTACAACCAACCATTCTTGCTATAAACTGATGCCAGCAACATAGGGTTAGGAGCCGTCTTAGTACAAAAACAGAATGGCAGAGAAAAAGTGATTGCCTACGCCAGCAGGAAGCTTGGCCTTACAGAAAGGAATACTGAGAACTACAGCTCGTTCAAGCTGGAATTCTTGGCCTTGGTCTGGGCCATAACAGAATGGTTCAAACACTACCTGGTGTCTGCAAAGTTCACCGCCTTCACTGATAATAATCCTCTTACCCACCTAGAAACCACAAAGTTGGGTGCAATGGAGCAGCGCTGGATGGCCCAGATGTTGAATTATATCAGTTTACCATCAAGTACCGGGCAGGCCATAAAAACACCAATGCTGATGCCTTGTCAAGGATGCCTCACCTACCAAATGAGGAAGAAGATGGGGATGAGCTAGAAGAAATAGAGCTACCCACCTTCCATCACCACAGAGCATCCAAGTGTCAGCAAGCTTCCAGAAAATACCCTGAAAAGACAGTGAATCCATTACCTCACTGTGGTTGGAAAGAGACACAAAACAGTGACCTGGCTATCAGTTTAGTTAAAGGGCTGATAACTCAAGGAGGTTGTAGTCTTGATCCAGATGCTCCACCAGAGGCAAAATACCTGTGGAACGAGAGAAGCAGGTTACTCATCTACCAAGAAAAACTGTGTAAGTGCTACATCAATCCAGAACCCACAAGATGGTTTGGCAAATAGTGGTACCAAAGAAGGATGTCCAGATGGTGTTGGAAGCATACCAAAATCAAGCAGGACATTTAGGATGGAAAAAGCTTGAGATGGTGCTAAGAGATAGATTCTACTGGGTCTTCATGAGAGGTTCCATAGAGAGATAGCGTAAGAACTGTGGACCATGCAACTTGAGAAGAAAAGACTATGCAAGCCAAAGAGCACCAAATGTAACCACTCAACCCCTGAAATAATAGCCTTGGATCATGTGAAGTTGACACCTAGCAGGTCAGGTTACACTTATGTGGCAGACCACTATTCAAGATTTTTAGCAGTAGCTCCAGTCAAGGACTTGACGGCTGAAACAACAGCAAAAACCTTTCAAGCCTATTTCTGTAGACCACACGGGTATCCAGAACAGGTATTAACTGATTAACGTTCTGCATTTGAAGCTGGGTTATTTCAAGAGTTTTGCCATTGATATGGGTGCAAGAAAATTAGGACCACACCTTACCATCCACAAAGCAACGGAATGTGTGAAAAGATGAAAAACATAGTAATAGACGTGTTGAGGACATTGCCTTTAGAAGAGAGAATCAGTGGCCAGAGAAACTACCTGACTTAGTGGACATTTTGGCATCAGTATTTGGCATCAGTTATTGCATTTTTTTTCTAAGTCCAAAAACTGATGGACTGATGGATTATATGTAATAAACACCCTATCCATTTTTTTACTGCACCCAAAAACATTGCAGTAAAACGTTATAAAAGTTTTTGGGTGCCATTTAAAACGCATGTGTTCTTTTAACATGGAGCCCTATGGGAAATGCATTCATTAACGCATGGTGCATATCCGTTTTTAAGAAAAAATGACTAAGCCCAAAAAATGTCCAGGGACACAGGAGACATGAAATGCATCCTAGGAAAAGCGGATTGGTCATGAAAAGCACTTCCAAGAATTTGAGAATCATAGGTTAGAGGCCAAATAACCTTTTTAGTAGAAACTCAAGGATTTAAGAATCACAGGTTAGAGGCAAAAAATGCCTTTTTAGGGGAAACTGAAGAATTTGAGAATCATAAGTCAGAGGCAAAATATGCCTTTTTAGGGTAAACTGGAGGATTTCAGAACCACAGGTTTGAAGCAAAGAAAAAAATAATTTTTAGGGAAGACTGAAGGATTTGAGAATCACAGTTTAGAGTAAAAAAATCCCTTTTTAGGGGAAACTGAAGGATAGGATTTGAAAATCACAGGAAAGAGGGAAAAGAATGCCTTCTTTAGGGGAAACTGAAGAATGTTAAGAATAACAGGTTAGAGGCAAAAAATGCCTATTTAGGGGAAACCAAAGGATTTGAGAATCACAGGTAAGAGGAAAAAGAATGCCTTTTTATGGGAAACTGAAGGATTTGAGAATGACAGGTTAGAGGCAAAAAAATCCTATTATCACTCTTCCGGGGAAGGCGTCCTAGAGTGGACCCACTGGGCGGTGGTACCGAACTCCCCTGGGTGAGCTGATCCTAGTTTAACCAACACCTATACAGGGATCATCAGGGGCAAGCCCAGGGGGGTCTAATTGCCACAGCTACTAGTACCTGGGGGGCGGCTCGTAGGGTTAGCCTATACTACGGTAAGGCCATACAGGGAAGGAGACACCAGAGCCCGGGGTCAGGAGAGCTGGAACCGGTTCTTCCAGAAGAGAGCAAAAGGTGGGCCTGACTACCAGGCAGAGAAGCAGAAGCATACTAACACAATAAACAGGCACCTCCTAGCAGAGGAGGTGGCCTGATATACCGGAGGATGGCATGACTCCAAACATTGTATTGTGCTGATGTGTGAACCCAGTGGTTACCAGACAGGAAGGGGACCCGGCGATGGCTCCGAGACACAGCACGCCTGGATGCCAGATGCCCGATCAGTAAAGGAGCAGGGGATGCAAACCCAGGAGAGGTGAGCTGGGGAGTGGTGCCAGGGGATTTAACACCTATTTAGGAAAAATTGAAGGATTTGAGAATCACAGGGAAGAAGAAAAAATGCCTTTTTAGGGGAAACTGAAAGATTTGGCAATCCCTTCAAGTGATCCTGAACCCACAAACTGCCCCCCCCACATCTTTAGACCTGTCCCTGCACCCCCTCTTATCATTTCTTGCCATCCCTTTTGCAGAAAAAAATCGATTTTGTCAAGTAGAGAAAAAGTTATATTTACTTCCTCCTGTGTGAGTTCTCTCTTTCTGAGGAAGCCGTAAATAGGCGTGCCTGTCTGCTGCTGCCTTGTAATTATGCCTTATGTATTTATAAGTAAATATAACTTTTTCTCTACTTTACAAAATCGGATTTTTTCTGCAAAAGGGATGGCTAGAAATGATAAGAGGGGGTGCAGGGACAGGTCTAAAGATACGGGGGGGTCAGTTTGTGGGTTTAGGATCACTTTCATGTATGCAAAAAAAGCAGCTCAGGTGGGAGAATCTGTTCACAGGCCAAATATTAGCCAAATACTCCACAAATTTGTCCTTTATAAAAGAGTGGCAGAAAGTCATTTTTATGGTTAATCTCTTTTTTATTGAATTTGAAAAAGAAGGAAAAAAAAAGAAACATTACAAATTATACGAGAAGATATAAATCAATAAGTACAACTAAGAAATTCACATTAATAACATCAGTACAAAGTATTATACAATATACATTCTCAGGTATATGTACCCTCTCCAGATGTAAGGCGGTCTGTTCCCGTGGTCATGTTCCACAGACAGGGGATTAAGAAACCTCTGTCTTAGTCAAGGGGATTACCGCAAAGAGGGGGGTTGGGAATCCCTTTAGGAATATTGTAGTATCAAACTCCCCTTTGTCAGTTTGGTAAAAAACAAGCTGGTATCTATTAGAGTAACACTTATTAACTCTTCACTGGCTTTAGTGTACTAGTAAAAACGTAGCCTCGTAGGACCTACCAAAATCCGGTCCTTCTGAAGTAGGCTCTCCTTAAGTGGGGTTCCTCAATATAACAGGTACATTGTTCCCATCAGTTTTACTGGAACCGCATAAAAAAATATACTGGCAAAAAAATTAATACTCAAAACTAAGACTATTGCTTAACATAGGGTATACGAAAAGAAAAAGAAAGAAAAATAGATAGAGATATTAGAGGGGGAAGTAGGGACTGAACTAAGTTAATCGGGGTCAGGGTAAGGAGAGAATAGGTCTAGAAAGTTAAGGGGAATAGGGGATAGGGTGTATTTCAACCCCGTGTCGACCATTTATCGCACCATTGAATCGGCCTCAAAGAAAGTTCTCCTGAATTCACTTGAGTCTTGGTAGAGGATCCATTCAGTCCAGGTCACCGAAAATTTGTCACGGGAACCTGATGCGTCAGCCGCCAGCTCTTCCATCCAGAATAGATCCATCATCTCTTTGAACCAGTCAAGTTGGGAAGGTACCTGAGGAGTTCTCCAGAATCTCGGAATTAGAGCGTGGGCGGCTGAGACACAGAAGCGGAGGATATCCCTTTTATTAAGCCCAATAGGACCTGGAAAAATGGATAGTAAAGCTACTTCAGGGCAACATTTAACCCGTTTACCTGTAATTCATGTGTAAGTGCCGAACACCCCAGACCAGAATCGCTGGATCTCATCACAACTCAACCAAATGTGGAGCATCGTCCCTGGTGCTTTCCCACAACGCCAGCAACTGTCTGAAGTTTCAGGGAACACGCGGTGCATGGCAACAGGACATAAATACCATCTGGTGAGCAGTTTATAACTCCTCTCTTGTGCGACACATGCATTGGCTAATTTGTGTGTAAATATAAAGCTTTTCTGCCAGTCACTGTCTATAATGTTCCTGTTTAATTCTTTCTCCCAGGCCCTCTGGAACTGTAAGGTTTCCTGATCTCGCAGGGATCCTAAGGCCAGGTATAAGGCCGAAATTTTGCGCCTCGGGGGGAAATCCTGTTGGAACAATCTCTCCAATATGTTTGGTGGCAATCTCACCCTGCACATATGGTCGGACGGATATAGAAATGATTCAGAAAGTCATTTTTGAAAGCCAACCATAAGAAGTCCCAGTTAGCATGTGGAAGAAAATAATCTATTCAGTTGAAACCTAAGTACAGTAGAAGATATTTTTGAGCTAAACTGAAAAAAACACTACAAGTGTTTCGAAATGCATAAGATGAATACCACTTTAGTGTGGTCTGATATTAACTTTTAAAAAAAAGTGGGAACTCATCTTAGGGTCTCCTTGCTGTGTGGTGCATGACATAAGCAGGGCTCTCTGAGCATAATACCTACTCCTGAGACTCCTGCACCTCTTTCTGAATATTGAACCTTGTTGTCCATAGAACCAGTGATTGACAAATTTGCTGTATTCACATCCACCATTTTTGGCGCTTAAAAGCAGTATTTACTAAATCTCCCTAAATATTGGTGTAAACTCTTTTTAAGCATAGAACCAGGTTTTGCTAAATCTGCTGTATTCACATCCACAGATCTTTTTGCCTTGAAAGCATTGTTTCCTAAATCTCCCCTGCCCACTAGACCTATACAGGTCACTGACCAATGGTGTAACTTGAAGCTCATGGGCCCCAATGCGAAAGCTCCAACAGGGCCAACAATTATTGCAAATCTTTAATAGTAATAGTTTTTTGTATAGGTTAAAGGTACTTTTGGGGCCCCCTAGGCACTAGGGCCCAGGAGCGATTGCAGCCCCTGCACCTATTGTAGTTACGCCCCTGTCACTGACCCACCTGAAACCTCTTCTTGTAGTAATGCATAAAGCTGATACTCGTGCCACCAGAGTATGGTGGGGCATAATTTTCACTGGAGCGGTGGCTTGACTTATGAGGGTCCTCTGCCCACCTGCCCAATAGGCTTATACATGTGACTGACCTAGCTGATTAATGTTTTAGGTAATACTCCATGAAACTTATAATTGTGCCACCTGAGGGTAGTGGAGCAAACAATTGACTGGAATGTTTGCATGAGGTTTGAGGGCATCCTGCCCACTAGACCTATACAGGTCACTTACCCACCTGAATCCAACTTCCTATAGTAGTCCATGAAGCTGATACTTGTGCCATGTGAGTGTGGTGCAGCCTAAACTTTATTGGAGCTTTTGCATGAGGTTTGAGGATACGCTGCCCAAAAGACCTACACCTGTCACTCATCTCCCTGTTCATGATCAATGTTTAACCTTGAAATGCTAGGTCAGGCCCTGTTCCAGACCCTGTGCCTGGCATGCAGGCTGGCCCATTCTGCAATTATTGGTCTGAGCTAATTACTGACACTTTCCTGTTGTTTTACCCTAATTTTTGGAAAAGTAGGGACTCATCTTGAGACCTCCTTGCTGTGTGGGTCATCACTTGAGCGGAGCTCTCTGTGAACAAACCTACTCCTGACACTCCTGCACCTAATCCCAAATAATTAACCTTGAAATGCTGGGCCCAGGTCTCCTGCCTTGCTGCTATTATGGCCTAACACAAAATGTATAAGATGGATACCAGTTTACTGTGGTCTGACACTAATTTTTGGAAAAAGTGGGGACTCTTTTTTAGGGTCTCCTTGCTATGTGGTGCATTACTTGAGCAGGGCTCTCTGAGTGACATGCCTAGACCTGAAAACAGGACGAAGTGCCAGTGATCCGGGCTGCAGGATGGAAAAACCTAGACCCAAGAAGTCTATTGCAATGGTGTAACTTTATTCCGACGTGTTTCGGAGCAGTCTCTGCTCCTTCATCAGGGATCATCATAATTCCTGAGGAAGGAGCAGAGGCTGCTCCGAAACGCGTCAGAATAAAGTCACACCATTGTACCAGACTTCTTGGGTCTTGGTTTTTCCATCCAGCAGCGCGGATCACCGGCACTTCATCCTGTTTCCAGATTGTTTGCCATGTTGCACATGGAAGTGTGGATCCAGTAGCAGCTATACAAGTGCTAATACTGGTTGTGTGTTCACACAAATGGAACAGGTGAGCAGATTTCATCGGGCGGATGCACCACTCTGCCTAGAGATAAGACCCCATGCGCATTATGTCTCACAATTGCAGATGCCTAGACCTGTCACTCATCCACCATTTTTTCCTACTTTTACTTAATGAAGAAAAATGTAGTCACTTTACCGCTGTGAGGCTAGGGTCACACATAAGCCCTTGGTCCGTTTTTGGCTTCAGTTTTTGCACTTTTTTTTTTCTAAGTCCAAAAACTGATAGAAAAACGGATTATATGTAATAAACACCCTATTCGTTTTTTTTTCTGCACCTAAAAACATTGCTAGGAACGTTTTTTACCCAAAAATGTTGCTCCCAACGTTTTTGGGTGCCGTTTAAAAACGGGTCCATTTTTTTAACATGGGGCCCTATAGAAAAACGGATCCGTTTTTTTTTTGTGCCTTAAAAAACGGATCCGTTTTTTCTAGCATTTTTTGGCAAAAAATGACTAAGTCCAAAAACATTCAGGGGTACAGGAGGCTCAAAAGCACCCAAAACAAAACGGATTGGTCATGGAAAACGCTTCCAAAAACGGATTGCTATGTGTGACCCTAGCCTGACTCATCCATCAATACTATCTGAGTTTTACTCACCTCTGAAATTTAAGTGAATGTGTGCCACCTCCTTTTTTAACTGATTTTGAAGAGTGTGCAGGCTGTGCTACACCATGAGACTACGTGTACTATGTGTATGGGTAGATTGTTTGTGAAATTGAGAAAATGCGCAATAGGGTCTTATCTCCAGATAAAGAGGTGAATGAATGTGTGAGTAAAACTGCTCACCTGGTCTGGTTGTGTCACCCACAACCAGTATGATAGCCAGATATCGATTTAGTCGCCTGAACAAGACAGTGGCTGCAAGGACCGCTCCTCCACGGATAATAGCGGTGAAGACCCTGTAGATCTCCAGGACAAAGTGCCGTTGGGTCCAGGGCGCCGTCAAAAGGATCACCAGAGACAAGATAGAATCTGGGCTGATTTGTGTCTTTATTCTTTATAGTACAGATTTCAAAGAGATAAAGATCTTTTACAGGAACATTTCCACTCTTTACCAGGATGATTCTCTCCTCAACAGTGGCGTAATATCAGCGCCGCGGGCCCAGGTGCAGGATTTACTGCGGGGCCCCTTAGGTGTGGAGGGGGGGGAGGTTGCTAGCAAGAATTTTTTTTTAAACCTGCTAAGTAGAGTTGATGAGCGGGGGGGGAAGAAAGGGTGAAGGTTGTGCTGGCGGGAGCTATTGTGGGTGCGTGACTTGCCTTAAGGTGCCGCAGTCAGCCAGCTTCGGCGCCCGTTAGGAGGAGAGGAGGGGCGTGCACAGCTGCAGGAAGTGAGGCTTCACTCACTTCCCGTCCTCCCTCCTCAATATACTGCTCCTCAATATACTTAAATCTGGAGTAAAAATAATCCCCAAAAAAGGCAAAAACATCAGTAGCAGCATTTCACCCAGAATTTTCTCTGATCAGGCTGCCAAACCCTATACCTGGTTAATATTCAAAGGTATGTACAAGTGTAGTAATAAATGTGGTATGTGTGGATACGTAGCATCGGGCAAATCATTTAGAAATTTCCTTACTAATGAAGAACATCAAATTAAATCATACCTTAATTGTAACACCACACATGTGGTGTATATGGCCACATGTGTGGAATGTGCCAAATGCTATGTAGGCTGCACAATCCGTGCATTAAAAGTAAGAATTTCTGAACATCTTACTGCCAACCTCTAAAACTGCAAGAACAGGAATGTCTGGACTATCCAGACATTTTAGGGACATACATGCAAGGAATTTTAGGTCCCTTAAGATCATGGAAATTGAAAGGGTTTCTTTACCATATCGTAGTGGAAATTGGGAAAGGAAACTGCATGAACGAGAAAAACTATGGACCCTGCAGCTGGACGCACGGTTTCCGAGTGGTCTCAACTTTAAGAACGATTTATTCTATTGTTATTGATTTGGAATGTTGTGTTTAAACAGTCAATAATAATGTATTTAAGCATAATGACATGTTTGTTCTCTATAATACATAATTGATCCTATATATATAACAATCTTTCTCAAACTCCGATACCTATCTGACAAAACAGCGGTTAATGTTTCTGAACACATTTGTTTGTAATGAACTACAGGTGCTCCTATGACTTGTGCTTTTACTTGTATATATGTCTGTGTTTTATTATGTTTTCATGTGCTAACGAATAAGGAGTATATCTCCGAAACGCGTATAGCAGCTCTTTCAGGAGCATTTGTATATTTCATATAACAAAATGAAGAAAATAACCGCATTGTGGCACTGAATCCCTCCTTATATTCTCTTGATGGATGCCGGCTGTTTGTCCAGTGCCTGGGAATCCTTGTGGATATAGGGTGGTGGAGCCCTGCAAAACCTTTTTTTATCAATACTTGAGTCTACCTGTTCTGATTCCAGACACCAGAGAAACCATCAGGCAGAGTGTCAGAATCTACAATCTGAACAGAACCCAAAGCCGCCATGACAGATGGTGAAATTTGTGCAAAACTCTGTGAGTGTTTGCGACAGTTTCATTGGCAACTAATGAAGTAGAGGATGAGAATACTCACATCTGATCTATTCAAAATGAGCCCGCAGAGCCACATTCATGGTAACGCTGGGGGTCTGACCCACTGAGATTAGGGATAAATAGATTTTTCCTCTGAAAAAGGCTATGTTCACACACAATTTGCGTTTTTTTTAGCACTCCTAAAAGCACTTGCGTTTTTTTAAGAGTGCCAAAAAATGTCCCTTGTGTGTCTGAAAGGATTTGCCACGTTTTTGGACTTAGTCATTTTTTCACCAAAAACGCAGGCAAAAACGCAAGCGTTAACGCAGGTTGCATAAATGTGCCTTTTAAAAACGCATGTGTTTCCCATAGGGCCCCCATGTTAAAAAAACGCATGTGCGTTTTTCCAAAAACGCATGCGTTTTTTTAACATGGGCCCCTATGGGAAACGCATGCGTTTTTGAATGGCACTAAAAGGTACTAATGTACCATGCGTTTTTGCATGCGTTTCCCATAGGGCCCCATGTTAAAAAAACGCATGCGTTTTTGGAAAAACGCACATGCGTTTTTTTACAGCACCCAAAAACGCTACATGCAGCGTTTTTTGGACTAGGGGTAAAAAACGCAAATGGAGCTGAAAAACGCAGCTACACTCAAATGTACCCTGCGTTAACGCACCTGCATTTTTTTTAACAGCCCAAAAACGCAGAGATGGTCAAAAAAACGCATGTGTGTGAACATGGCCAAACTCTTTAAAACTTTGATCTAAGGGTTTTTTTTCAACAGTGGCACAAAATTGGATCTTGGCACTCATGAGTTTGCAATGATATACAGTAATCTTGGTAAACTATATTTTAGTGTATAATTTTATTACATTTATATGCAAAAAAAATATGTGTTCAGCATCAGCAGTTTTGGCAAGTAAAGTGTGTTATAAATATTTTTATATTTTTATGATATTTTTGTGAACACACAAATTCTGCAGTCATTTGTGATAGATACAGAAAATGGACACAGATCTATTATTTTTACAATGTATTATTTTAATTAAGTCACAAACCTGAGATTTCAAGGTTTTTTTTGAGAAGGATGTGTGGGGGGAAAAATGTCTGCTTTACACTATTCCACCTAAAATGCAATTCATTTTTATGTAGTAGCTTTCTGTAGTGGTTCTCTTCTCCTTACTAAAGAGGCCAAATACTTTTTGCTACTGAATTTCATTCATATGCCCTCATAGTGAAGATGTCAAGAGGCTGTCTATACCACACAACCTCTTTAAACCCCACAATTAGCTTCATGTGCTGAGAATTCAAAGAGAAGCATGCCAGGGGCGGACCTACCGTGGTGCAGCTGGTGCAGCGGCACCAGGGCCCCGACAGGCTAGGGGGCCCCCCTCAAGGCACGGAGAATAAGCCGACATGCTGCCGGCCACGCCTCTTCTAGCTGCCGGCCACGCCCCCTCACAGCAGCTCAGGAGCGAGGACAGAGCCCCAATCACAGTGCAGAGAGTGAGTCATGTGACTTCTCCTGCACTGTGGGGAGGACCTCACTCAACCAATCCTGGCAATGCGCGCGGGCCTCTGAAATTCTCTCCACATGGCTGATGGCTGTTCAGCAGCAGCAGCAGATGAGGGGACACAGCTCTGCACATGGACCCAGGTACAAGGAAAGGGACCAAAGACAGGGCACAGGCTGAGGACAGACCCGGGGGGGGGGGGGGTTTGCTGCTCTGTACACTGCTTTTATGCTTTTACAGGACCTGTGATGATGTCACATTGAGGGGAGGAGTCAGTGGTCACATGATCAGCTCCTCAGTGTATGCAGGACTCTGCTGTGCTGGTTGTCATGGTGCTGGATGAGATGAAGTTTATGTCAGGAGGGATTTACAGTGTGGATGTAGCAGAGCCAAGTGTGTATGAGGTGTACAGAGCAGAGCCGAGTGTATACGTGGTGTACGGAGCGGAGCCGAGTGTGTACGAGGTGTACGGAGCAGAGCCGAGTGTGTACGTAGCTGAGCCGAGTGTGTACGAGGTGTACGGAACAGAGCCGAGTGTGTACGGAGCGGAGCCGAGTGTGTACGTAGCGGAGCCGAGTGTGTACGAGGTGTACGGAGTAAAGCCGAGTGTGTACGTAGCGGAGCCGAGTGTGTACGAGGTGTACGGAGTAAAGCCGAATGTGTACGAGGTGTACGGAGCAGAGCCGAGTGTGCACGTGGTGTACGGAGCAGAGCCGAGTGTGTACGAGGTGTGCGGAGCAGAGCCAAGTGTGCACGTGGTGTACGGAGCAGAGCCGAGTGTGTACTAGGTGTACGGAGCGGAGCCGAGTGTGCACGTGGTGTACGGAGCAGAGCCGAGTGTGTATGAGGTGTACGGAGCAGAGCCAAGTGTATGAGGTGTATGGAGCAGAGCCGAGTATGTACGAGGTGTGCGGAGCGGAGCCGAGTGTGTACGAGGTGTAGGGAGCAGAGCCGAGTGTGCACGTGGTGTACGGAGCAGAGCCGAGTGTGTACGAGGTGTAGAGAGCAGAGCCAAGTGTGTACGAGGTGTACGGAGCAGAGCCGAGTGTGTACGAGGTGTACGGAGCGGAGCCGAGTGTGTACGAGGTGTACGGAGCGGAGCCGCATGTGTACGAGGTGTACGGAGCAGAGCCGAGTGTATGAGGTGTATGGAGCAGAGCCGAGTATGTACGAGGTGTACGGAGCGGAGCCACGTGTGTGCAGAGCCGCGTGAGTATGAGGCAGGGCCACATGTGCGGTACATATGGAGTAAAGCCGCGTGTGCATAAGGTGGATGGAGTGGAGCCGCATATGCTGGGGCGTCCTGTAGAGGAACCGCATGTGTACGGAACGGAGGCGTATGCACAGGGCATGTGGAGCGGAGCCGCGTGTCTACAAGGCATTTGGAGCGGAGCCACGTGCGTACAAGGTGTGTGTGCGCCAGTGGTAGTTCCCCGCGGATGCCGCTCCCGTTCTTATAGTCCCGGCTGCCTCTGCCGGCAGCATTCTTCACTCGAGTCCTGGCTGAGCTGTCTGCTTTTTGCAGCTCAGCATGGTGGGGCACGATGATGTCATCACTGAGTGCCACTGTGCTGATACGTGCAGAGCGGAGCAGCAAGAAGAGAGGTGAGTATTTACTTTTTTTTTTTTAACCCGTGAATACAGTGATGGGAGACTATGTAATGTGCAATATAACATAGGAGGAGTATGGGGTGCAATATACTATATGGAGGAATATGAGGGCCCATTATACTATATGGAGGACTATGGGACTGCCTTATACTATATGGAGGGCTATGCGGGTGTATTATAATATATGGAGGGTCGTGGAATGCATTATAATATATGGAGGACTATGGATGATGTATTAAAATATATATAGCCAATTATATAATATGGAAGCCATTTTAATATATCTGGAGGGTTCTGTGGGGGCATGATAATATTTGGAGGGGTGTGAGGAAGCCTTTATACTTTATGCAGGGCTCTTTGAGGGTTGTGTTGTAAATAAATATTACAATCTATATGTTTACATTACTTTGTTGCCACTATGAGGGGCGGGGGGGCCCCCAAAAAATTTCTTGCACAGGGGCCCACTACAGTCTGGGTCCGCCCCTGAAGCATGCTATGGTCTTAATGAAGTATTTTCCACATATGGTAACTCAAGAACATGGTATGGTTTTGTTAAAATACATCCTAATAAATCAGAAATGTGTTGCTCATTAAAACTTATTGTGGTACTGTGTGCCTCTATATTGTTATGGAAAAAAAAGTGTGTGCTTTCTTTAAAGGTCACCAATTTGTTATCTTTCCATTGACAGTAACCTGCTTTAAACACCTACTCAACCACACCATCATGTTAGAATAAGCTATTGCGTATAAGATGCCTTAAATACTTTAAAGCAAAGTATCTAGATAATATGAACTTTACCAACTCAGGATATCTGTAGCTACTTCTAGGAAGCTTTGGTCAATTTGGTTATGTCTCTAAAATGCAATAAACTGTTATTGTACTGACAAGCAGTCATATTGCTTACCCCTGTTCTGCATGTTAAGGTCCCCTCCTACCTAACAATACACATTTGAAATACTGGGGGCTGTTGTACATTAAAATCAAGATAGCAGTGATTACTTGGGTGTGGCACCCCACCGGGTAAGCCGCCACCAAAGGTACTGCATTCCCATGGTTAGGGAGTGTAGTGCCCTTGTGCTCCAGGTTCTGGGATGCTGTGGCTGAGCCCACAAGACACACAAACAGCACACAAACATGTAGGCCCTGGAACAATGGGAGGACCCTGAGGGAGTGCCTAGGTGACAAAACGGGGAAAGGAAAGTGTTAGACAGGAGGGTAGTAGAGGAGACCAGAGGAAGCAGCAGCAGGGGGGTGCAGAGTCGGTGTGGTGCCATCTCCCAAGGCTTAGAGCACGACCATGCTCACTCCCGGAGGGAGAGAGCAGAAGGGTGGAAGGAGAGAAGAGCCCTAGGGGTTTGAAAGAGACACCAGTTCCTCATACACCCAAATCTGATGAGACAGAGGGGTGGTGGATGACACACGGACCCAGCCCTGAACACGGTGTGGATACTTCAAGACCGAGCCGTAAATCCGGAGGCCCCTGACTTCGAACGGAAGCTGTGGCCGAAAATCCGACACAACTTGGGGAAGATGGCTGAACTAGAGAGCAGTGCCCGGGAGAGTGACTTAATGGCACCCAGGACACAAATAAGCACACGCAGCTGTCAGTACTTGAGCTCTGTGCTTCGGAGAGCGTTGAGAGCCTGAGGGGCAGAGCAATGACTTGCTCACCTTAGAAGCGAACTACCTCTTATAGCGCTGAGAGAGAGAACATAGACCCACCAGAGGCAGACCACCCAGTGAGAGAGAGAGAGAGAGAGAGAGGGCACCAACCAAGGCTCAGTAACACCAGCCTGGTCCTGGAGAAAATGCTGAACCAGATCCTGGCAAGGGACGTACCCTGCGGCCATGTTGGAACATCAAGTAAAAGTAACAGAACTGCAACTGTGGTGTGTGTGTGACTTTCTTGAGCGGCGACCACCGGCCTCAGAGGCCGCATGAGACACTGGGGTACTGACGTTCCACTGAAAATCTGTCAAGGTACAGGCTGACTACTTCATAGTGCTGCCCTGGGGACCGCGCTCCTCCTGCAGGGAGCAAAATCTTCCAAGCCGCTGGTCACCATCCCCAGAGGTTCTGAAGCAACGGCGGCCACCCTGGGAGTATACCGCAGGTGGAGTCACGAATACCCCCTAATCCCCTCAGACTTTCCCTGTCATTATTCCCTGTTTATTTTAATGACATCGCCAGGGTCACAGGACCGGTCCTCAGCCCCATCTGTCCCGTGAAAAGAACCGAAGAAAGGTGAAGTAGAACAAAGAGTAACCACTTGAGTTCCCAAGTCTTCCCTGGCCCTGGAGTGGGCGTGTCATGGGTAATAATCACATGACTGTCTGCCCAGTGCTATAAGCTTCCGATCAAGTGCTGAAAGCATTCAGACCATGACCAGATGCAGGAGATTCTGCTTTCTGTATCTGCAGATGATGACTATTGAATTGTGACTCTCCAGATTGGACAAGCACAGTCAATAGGTTCCGATTCTGAACAACTAAAGCATAACTGTTGTTTTCATTTTTCTTTCATATATCAGTAGACACATGAAAAAAGCAACTTTATAATGCAGTGGCATGTCAATTTTTGGGCACGCCTGGTCAAAATTACTGTTAGGGTGCGCTCACATCTAAACTCGATGAGTGCAATCCAATAAAACATTAGGTTGCACTCACAACAAGGTTAAACTATAGTACAATGCCCATCTGGGAGTTTTTCCTCATTGAGAAACTTGCTAAGGAAAAATTTGCAGCATACTTCGTTTGGCAGTGCATCTCACCGAGATTCCCCCAATGCAAGTGAATGGGTGTGATAAGATAATTGCACAGCACACGCACAGCACACGGACAGCGTTTTTTGCATGGTCTTTCCCATGCTATAAAAAGTTAGGATAGATAGATAGATAGATAGATAGATAGATAGATAGATAGATAGATAGATAGATAAAACAGACATCAGCACAAACTTGAGCAGATTTTGGGTGCAATACTTCCCGAGTCATGCAATTGTCCCATGCGCAATATATAGAAGGAAAAAATCAGACAGCACGTCGGTTCCAAGCAAAAAGATGTGTGCTCTTTGTCAAGTGCAAGACCGTGTTGTAAGGTCGAAACGTTGCACCACTGGGTGCTGGATTAAAGCACACATCTTTTTGCTTGAGACAGGCGTGCTGCCTGATTTTTTCCTTCTTGATAGATAGATCTTATCGGTCTTCCACTGCTTTCTTTAGGGTGTCGCTTATTAAGCTTCATGAATATTCATTACACTGACCGGCAACAACCAATCACAGTCGCTCAATCTCTGTGACAGCATTTGTAATTGACTGTTGCATTCACACTTTGCCTCCACAATCTGTATCGGTGTGTGTTGGGTTGCCATCCACATTAGTGAATGGCAACCAACCTGCCATCATATGTGTGTTAAGTAAATAAATAAAAGAAAAAAATTGCATTGGGGTCCTCCTTATTTTTCATTCTCAGCACAGATAAATTGGACCCCAGCTATATACTTTATATTGGCTGATTATAAAATACGGGATCCCCACGTTGTTTTAAATTAAATAAATAATTACCGTAGCCAATATAAGGCTAGGGTCACAATTGCCATGCGTTTTTTAAGGTGCTTTTTTGCATGCATTTTTACATTTCTGCGTGCGTTTTTAAGGTGTTTTATGACACCCTGTGTTTTTCCATGCGTTTTTGAAAAAGCCCCAAAAAATACTGCAGGCTGCGTTTTTTGGTGCGTTTTTAAAAACGCATGCATTTTTTTAACATAGGGCCCTATGGGAAACGCATGCGTTTTTGCATGGTACTAAATGGTACTATGCGTTTTTGCATGCGTTTTTTAAGGCAGCTCCCCACTTAAGCACAAAAACTTTAGGCATGCGTTTTTGCTATTGGGGCATGCGTTTTTTGCTTGGGGGCCTATGGGTGCGTTTTTGCATGCGTTTTGGAAAACGCAGGTCTCCAAAAACGCATGGAATATCTGCAAGTGTGACCCTAGCCTAAGACCCAGTCATTAAGTATCTCGAGGACATAGTAAAGAAGACACAACACACATAGAAAAAAAAATTTATTAGATATAAACACGCAAATACATTTAGGGACTACATCTTTATTAACCACTCGACCCTCATACCCCTCCTCGATCCTCTGCAATGTTTTCACTCTTCTGGACACAATGCAGCTCTGCTTCATCAGAGGCTGCAGGGATTAACAATGCATCCTCTCCCCACGGCCTCTAAACACTCAATGACTGAGCTGAGAGCTGCGGCATGGTAAGAGATGAGGTCACCTAAGGATACTGTGGCCATAGGAATCGCTAGGTACAGGTTACTACAGCAATGGTGTCCTCGGGTGACCTCAGTTACTCCCCGCATACCCAGCCACTATCCCCACAGTCTCTGAACACTGAATGAATGAGCTGCAGGGATGGTGGTCTGGTAAGCAGGGAGTCACTGAGGTCACATGAGGACACCATTGACATAGTAACCGCTAGCTAGTTGTTACTATGGCAATGGTGTCCTTGAGTGGCCTTACCGCTTAGAATGCCGCAGCTCTCAGCGCAGTCATTCAGTGTTCAGTGGCTGTGGGGAGAGGATGTGTTGTTCATCACTGCGGCCTCCGTTGAAGAAGAGCTGCGTTGTGTCCAGCAGAGAGAAGACATTGCAGAAGATCAAGGAGGTGTATGAGAGTTGTGGGGCTAATAAAGATGGAGTTCCTAAATCTATTTGCGTTTTTATTTCTAATAAAATGTTTTTTCTATGTGTGTTGTGTCTTCTTTGCTATTTATTTAAGATTCTTAATGGCCGGGTATAATATTGGCCCAACATTAAGAATCTCGGGCTTAATGCCAGCTAGCAATGCAAAGCTAGCAAAGCTAGCATTAACCCTTTATTACTCAGAGTGCCACCACCGCCAGGACTGCTGGAAGAGCCAGGTAAATCGCCTGGCAATAGCACTACGGCGAACACTCCATTTTCAGGGGCGGCTAAGGGCTGCTATTCTTTAGTGTGGGGGGTCCTAAAACAATGGGTCCTCACCCCGCTGAGAATATCAGCCCTCAGCTGCCTAGTTTTACCGTGGCTGTCAATTAAAAATAGAGCACAGCCCTATGCATTTTTTTGTCAGTCAAGGTAAAATTAGGCAGCTGAGGGTGGCAACTCACAGCTGTTTGCTTTATTTGTGCTGGTGTGAAAAATACAGCGAAGCGTTACAATTTTTTAAAAATTTACTTAACACAATATGATTGCAGGTTGTTTGCCATACACTAATTAATGTGTATGACACCGTCCAGATTGTGGAAATGCAGTCTGATTGCAACAGCCAATTACAGAGGCTCTCACAGAGGGTGAGCATCTGTGATTCATTGTTGCTGGTCAGTGCAGTGAACATGCATGAAGCTTAATGGGCAGCCCTGTCTGGAAGCAAGCAGCAGGACACTGGTAAGATGTTCTAGCTATTCTATGATCTGTCTAATCTATCTATCTATCTATCTATCTATCTATCTATCTATCTATCATTGAGATGACTAGTATCTATTAGTGATGAGCGAGCATACTCGCCACTACTCGGTACTCGCACGAGTATCACTGTACTCGGGCTACTCGGCGATCACCGAGTAATCTCGCGATACTCGTGCTGTGCTCGTGGTCGTCATCTCTGCATGTTGGCGCTCTTTTGAGAGCCAGCCCACATGCAGGGATTGGCTGGCAGACCACTGCAATGCCACAGCCCTGTTAGTTGTGGCATTGCAGTGATTGGCCGGCCTGCACAGCGTGACCGAGCCTTTATAAGACCCGGCCGCGCTGTGCTCTGCACACAGGCATCCAGACAGTGAGTGTAGGGAGAGTGTCTGCTGCTGCTTAGGGACAGATTTGCGGCCCTCATAGGTAGATCCGGAGCAGGGCTGCAAACTGCTGCTGACCACAACGGTCCTTCTCAGGACTAATCTAGGAGGATATAGGCAGGGTGATACAGATCGGAATCCAAGCTTTTCTGTGACCATAACAGTCACCAGACTGTTGAACTTACTACCTTGATCCAGGTTAGGGACTAAAATCCAAATCTCCTGTGACCATTACAGTCACCAGACTGGTGTACTTACTACCTTGATACAGGTTAGGGACTAAAATCCTAATCTCCTGTGACCATTACAGTCACCAGACAGGTGTACTTACTACCTTAATACAGGTTAGGGACTAAAATCCTACTCTCCTGTGACTATTACAGTCACCAGACTGGTGTACTTACTACCTTGATACAGGTTAGGGACTAAAATCCTACTCTCCTGTGACCATTACATTCACCAGAATGGTGTACTTACTACCTTGATACAGGTTAGGGACTAAAATCCTAATCTCCTGTGACCATTACAGTCACCAGACTGGTGTACTTACTACCTTGATTCAGGTTAGGGACTAAAATCCTACTCTCCTGTGACCATTACAGTCACCAGACTGGTGTAACTACTACCTTGATACAGGTTAGGGACTAAAATCCTACTCTCCTGTGACCATTACAGTCACCAGACTGGTGTACTTACTACCTTAATACAGGTTAGGGACTAAAATCCTAATCTCCTGTGACCATTACATTCACCAGACTGGTGTACTTACTACCTCGATACAGGTTAGGGACTAAAATCCTACTCTCCTGTGACCATTACAGTCACCAGACTGGTGTACTTACTACCTTAATACAGGTTAGGGACTAAAATACTAATCTCCTGTGACCATTACAGTCACCAGACTGGTGTACTTACTACTTTAACCCCTTCACCCCTGGCCTATTTTGACCCTAATGACCAGGCCATTTTTGTCAATTCTGACCAGTGTCCCTTTATGAGGTAATATCTCTGGAACGCTTCATTGGATCCGAGCGATTCTGAGATTGTTTTTTCGTGACATATTGGGCTTCATGTTAGTATTAAATTTAGGTCGATAATTTTTGCGATTATTTGTGAAAAAATCAAAAATTTGGCAAAAACTTTGAAAATTTAGCAATTTTCAAAATATGAATTTTTATTCTGCTAAACCAGAGAGGTATGTGACACAAAATAGTTAATAAATAACATTTCCCACATGTCTACTTTACATCAGCACAATTTTGGAAAAAAAAAAATTTTTTGTTCGGAAGTTATAAGGGTTCAAAGTTCATCAGCAATTTTTCATTTTTCCAGCAAAATTTACAAAGCCATTTTTTTTAGTGACCACATCACATTTGAAGTCTTTTTGAGGGATGTACATGACAGAAAACACCAAAAGTGACACCATTCCAAAAACTGCACCCCTCAAGCTACTCAAAACTACATTCAAGAAGATTATTAACCCTTCAGGTGCTTCACGGGAACTAAAGCAAAGTGGAAGGAAAAAATGGTCATTTTAATTTGTCCAAGAAAAATGTTCTTTTAGCCTCAATTCTTTCATTTTCACATGAGCAACAGGATAAAATGGATCCTAAAAATTGTTGGGCAATTTCTCCTGAGTACATCGATATCTCATATGTGGTCATAAATCACTGTTTGGGCGCACGGCAGGGCTCAGAAGGGAAGGAGCGCAATTTGAATTTTGGAGCTAATTATCCATTCAAAAAGTCAAATGGCGCTCCTTCACTTCTGAGCCCTGCTGTGTGCCCAAACAGTGGTTTATGACCACATATGAGGTATTGGTGTACTCAGGAGAAATTGCCAAACAATTTTTAGGATCCATTTTATCCTGTTCCCATGTGAAAATGAAAAAATTTAGGCTAAAAGAAAAGTTTTGTGGAAAAAAAAGTACTTTTTCATTTTTACAGATGAATTTGTGAAGCACCTGGGGGTTCAAAATGCTCAACACCCATCTAGATAAGTTCCTTGGGGGGTCTAGTTTCCAAAATGGGGTCATTTGTGGGGGAGCTCCAATGTGTAGGCACACAGGAGCTCTCCAAATGCGACATGGTGTCGCTAAAACTTTTAGCTGATTTTTCAGTCAAATTGTTAGCGGACACCATGTTGCATTTGGAGAGCCCCTGTGTGCCTAAACATTGGAGCTCCCCCACAAGTGACCACATTTTTTAAACTAGACCCCCCAGGGAACTTATCTAGATGGGTGGTGAGCATTTTGAACGCCCCAGTGCTTCACAAATTAATCTGTAAAAATGAAAAAAAAAATTTTTATGGAAAAAAAAGTACTTTTACATTTTTACAGATGAATTTGTGAAGCACCTGGGGTTCAAAATGCTCATCACCCATTTAGGTAAGTTCCCTGGGGGGTCTAGTTTCCAAAAGGGGGTCATTTGTGGGGGAGCTCCAATGTGTAGGCACACAGGGGCTCTCCAAACGCGACATGGTGTCCGCTAACAATTTGAGCTGATTTTTCAGTTAAATTGTTAGCGGACACCATGTTGAATTTGGAGAGCCCCTGTGTGCCTAAACATTGGAGCTCCCCCACAAGTGACCCCATTTTGGAAACTAAACCCCCCAGGGAACTTATCTAGATGGGTGGTGAGCATTTTGAACACCCCGGTGCTTCACAAAATAATCTGTAACAATGAAAGAAGAAAATTTTTGTGGAAGAAAAAGTACTTATTCAATTTTACAGATGAATTTGTGAAGCACCTGGGGGTTCAAAATGCTCACCACCCATCTAGATAAGTTCCCTGGGGGGTCTAGTTTCCAAAATGGGGTCATTTGTGGGGGAGCTCCAATGTGTAGGCACACAGGGGCTCTCCAAATGCAACATGGTGTCCGCTAACAATTTTAGCTGATTTTTCAGTTAAATTGTTAGCGGACACCATGTCGCATTTGGAGAGCCCCTGTGTGCCTAAACATTGGAGCTCCCCCACAAGTGACCCCATTTTGGAAACTAGACCCCCCCAAGGAACTTATCTAGATGTGTGGTGAGCATTTTGAACGCCCCAGTGCTTCACAAATTAAATCTGTAAAAATGAAAAAAGAAAATTCTTATGGAAAAAAAAGTACTTTTACATTTTTACAGATGAATTTGTGAAGCACCTGGGGGTTCAAAATGCTCATCACCCATTTAGGTAAGTTCCCTGGGGGGTCTAGTTTCCAAAATGGGGTCACTTATAGGGGAGCTCCAATGTTTAGGCACACAGGGGCTCTCCATACGCGACATGGTGTCTGCTAACTATTGAAATTGTTAGCTGACACCATGTCGTATATGGAGAGCCCATGTGTGCCTAAACATTGGAGCTCCCCCACAAGTGACCTCATTTTGGAAACTAGAACCCCCAAGGAATGCATCTAGATGCATAGTGAGCACTTTGAACCCCCAGGTGCTTCACAAATTGATCCGTAAGAAGGAAAAAATACTTTTTTTTTCACACAAATTTTCTTTTTTCATTTTTATGGATCAATTTGTGAAGCACCTGAGGGTTCAAAGTGCTCACTATGCATCTAGATATGTTCCTTGGGGGGTCTAGTTTCCAAAATGGGGTCACTTGTGGGGGAGCTCTAATGTTTAGGCACACAGGGGCTCTCCATACGCGACATGGTGTCCGCTAACTATTGGAATTGTTAGCGGACACCATGTCGCGTATGGAGAGCCCATGTGTGCCTTAACATTGGAGCTCCCCCACAAGTGACCTCATTTTGGAAACTAGACCCCCCAAGGAATGCATCTAGATGAATAGTGAGCACTTTGAAACCCCCGATGCTTCACAAATTGATCCGTAAAAATGAAAAAAGAAAATTTGTGTGGAAAAAAAAGTAATTTTTCCTTCTTACGGATCAATTTGTGAAGCACCTGGGGGTTCAAAGTGCTCACTATGCATCTAGATGCATTCCTTGGGGGGTCTAGTTTCCAAAATGGGGTCACTTGTGGGGGAGCTCCAATGTTTAGGCACACAGGGGCTCTGCATACGCGACATGGTGTCCGCTAACTATTGGAATTGTTAGCGGACACCATGTCGCGTATGGAGAGCCCATGTGTGCCTAAACATTGGAGCTCCCCACAAGTGACCCCATTTTGGAAACTAGACCCCCCAAGGAATGCATCTAGATGCATAGTGAGCACTTTGAACCCCCAGGTGCTTCACAAATTGATCCGTAATAAGGAAAAAGTATTTTTTTTTTTCACACAAATTTTCTTTTTTCATTTTTACGGATCAATTTGTGAAGCACCTGGGGGTTCAAAGTGTTCACTATGCATCTAAATACAGCGAAGCCCTTTTTTATTTTTTTTTCTAGGACTAATTCTAGAAAAAAAATGGCGTGGGGCTCCGCCATATTTTTGGTCCAGCCAGGTACAACTTGGCAGCTACGGACTGCCAGCAACCCCCAGCTGCCTCATTGTAACTGGCTGGCAACCAAAAATACAGCGAAGCCCAT
The DNA here is from genome assembly GCA_033576535.1 of Allobates femoralis. Classification (NCBI taxonomy): domain Eukaryota; kingdom Metazoa; phylum Chordata; class Amphibia; order Anura; family Aromobatidae; genus Allobates; species Allobates femoralis. The sequence goes on from JARQOC010000004.1 coordinate 369,827,066, forward strand.
TTTTATTTTTTTTCTAGGCCTAATTCTAGAAAAAAAAATGGCATGGGGCTCCGCCATATTTTTGGTCCAGCCAGGTACAACTTGGCAGCTACGGATTGCCACCAACCCCCAGCTGCCTTGTTCTACCTGGCTGGCAACCAAAAATACAGCAAAGCCTTTTTTTTTCTTCTAGAACTAATTCTAGAAAAAAAATGACGTTGGGCTCCGCCATATTTTTGGTCCAGCCAGGTACAACTAGGCAGCTGGGGGCTGGAATCCACAGCATGGAGAGGCCCAAGCATTCTGGGCCCCCATGCTGCGAATTGCAGCCCGCAGCCGCCCCAGAAAATGGCGCATTCATTGAAGTGCCATTTTCTGGCGCTGTACCCAGACTCTTCCCGTTGCCCTGGTGGCGGTGGCAAACTGGGTAATAAAGGGGTTAATGCCAGCTTTTTATTGGCAGCTGGCACTAAGCCCGAGATTCATAATATAGGGCCAATGTTAGACCCGCCATTAGGAATCTCTGGTAAATAGTCAGAAAATACACACAGAGAAAAATCTTTTTATTTGAAAAAAAAACACAAACAAAATTCGGACTCCATCTTTATTATAAAGATCCGACGTAGTCCACAACGAAGGTCCCACGACGCTCGATCGCCTCCGACGTAGTCCACAACGAAGGTCCCACGACGCTCGATCGCCTCCGACGTAGTCCACAACGAAGGTCCCACGACGCTCGAACGCCTCTGCTCAATCCAGAGACTGCAGCAAGGGATCAAGTGTCCTCTTCCTACAGCCTCTGGGGTCAGAGTTATGGTGCACTGTATGACAATGATCTGTCATACAGTGCACCATGACTATGATCTCAGAGACTACAACAAGAGGACACTTGATCCCTTGTTGCACCCATCCATCCACCTATGCACCCATCATCCACGCACGCACATCCACATCCACGCACGCCCACGCACACACGCTGACATCCACGCACGCACATCCATGCACGCACACAACCACGCACGCTGACATTCACGCACGCTGACATCCACGCACGCACGCTGACATCCATGCATGCACACATCCACACACGCACGCACATACACACACACGTCCACGCACACATACATCTATGCACACATCCACGCACGCACATGTCTATGCAAACACACGTCTATGAACGCACACGTCTATGCACACACATGTCCACGCACGCACACGTCTACGCTCCCTCACGTCCACGCACACTCATGTACGCTCACGTCCACGAACGCACACGTCCACGCATGCACCCCCATCCATCCATCCATCCATCAATTCATTCATTCGTTCATACATACATACATACATACATACAAACATACAAACATACATACATACATACATACATACATACTTACCCTTTGGATCCACCGATGAGCAGGAGGCCGGAAGAGGAGGCGGGGAGAGGAGGTGGGGCCACCGACCGGCCGGCAGAGGAGCCGCACAGCCGGGTTGGCTGCAGCGGCGGGTGCACTGAGGTGTGCAGCCCGCCGCAGGAGGTTAGGGGGGCAGCACACAGGGCAGAGCTGGGGGCTACCTGGGGGGGTCTGTAGGAGGGGATCGGACAGCGTTGCCGGCGGGCACACCCGTGGGTGCAGCCCGCCGGCATATGCATAATAATAGAGGGGGTCTGGCGGTTTGGGGGGACGGTGGGGGGCCCCCAGTGAGTCATGGAGCGGGAGGGGGGTGAGGAGGGGTGGACACATGCCGATCCGCCCCTCCAGATCTGATTGGAGAGCTCCAATCAGATCTGGAGGGGTGAATCCCTGTGATTCCCTCCGATCGGCAGTTTCACTTTTACACCAGACTGGTGTACTTACTACCTTGATACAGGTTAGGGACTAAACTCCTACTCTCCTGTGACCATTACAGTCACCAGACTGTTGTCGCTGTATACAAGCAAAATGCGCAAGGGCGTTGGCAAGGAACAAGGAATTGAACGTGATAGTGGTGCAGGCAGAGGCCGAGGTCGTCTGCAAGCACTAATTTCGTAACAAGAAAGGGGCACATCTACTCGCTCACACGTCCTGTCCCAAATTCTTGGGGCCCGCTGCAGTACACCGCTCTTGAACCAACACCAGTGTCAACAGGTTGTTACTTGGATAGCGGATAATGCTTCAAGTCAGATTGGCACCTCTACAAATACCCGGTCTTCCACACGGTCAAGTGTCAGTAGCCGTGATACTGCACCGCACATTTCTCAACCTGATCCTCTTTCCTACCACTAGGCCGAGTACATGTGCACGGACATTACTGATCCCACACTTGGACACTCGGAAGTCCAGAAGTGTGTACCCATGGGTGAGTGGAGGTACATGGCAAATTCCCATAACAAAATTTAAATTCAATTGTCATTTGTTGGTGGTGTGGTGAAGTCTGGCCCAATCCAACCCTTGTTCATCTTGATCAGAGTCAGCCTGTCAGCATTTTCAGTTGACAGGCGGGTGCGTTTATCAGTAATGATTTCACCTTCGGCTCTGAAAACACGCTCTGACAAAACGCGAGCGGCAGGGCAGGCCAGGACTTCCAAGGCGTAGAGAGCCAATTCATGCCACGTATCCAGCTTGGAGACACAATAATTGTAAGGCACAGAGGAATCTAGCTGTGGTACGTGAGGGGCTGAGAAAACTGTCCCACATCGTAAAGACTGTTCCCCTACCTCTGGCGGATTGGACCTGTGCCCCTCTCGGCCGTACGCCTTGGTTGTCCACTGATTCCTGACCTATGCCGCTAGCGTTTTGTGAGGGGAATGATTTGCCTACTTCCGTGACTATGGCCTTCTGGAAATGCTGCATTTTGGCTGACCTCTCCGCCTCAGGAATGAGAGACATAAAGTTCTCCTTGTAGCGTAGGTCTAACAGTGTTGCCAACCAGTACTGATTGTCGGCCAAGATGTTGTGAACGCGAGGGTCAGGAGCCAGGCAGCTTACCATAAAGTCAGCCATGTGCGACAGATTCTTAACAGCCATCACTTCAGTATCCAGACCAACACGATGACTGAACATGCTGTCCTCCTCCTCCTCCTCCTCATCTCCACTGTCCTCTGGCCAGCCATGCAGAATCGAGGGTATGACTGGTGTGCATGTCATATCCTCAATTTGGCCAGAGAGTTGCTCCATGTCTTCATCCTCCTCCTCCTCGTCATAGTCCTCCACTGCACGTTTTGATGAGATAAGGCTGGGCTGTGTGTTTTCACCCACACCCACTACTGTTTCTTGCTCCAAGTCATCGCGCTCGGCCTGCAATGCATCCTCTTTGTTTTTCAGCAGAGACCGTTTTAGAAGGCAGAGTAGTGGTATGGTGACGCTAATAATGGCGTCATCGCCGCTCACCATCTTGGTGGAGTCCTCAAAGTTTTGGAGGACGGTACATAGGTCGGACATCCATCTCCACTCCTCAGGTGTTATGTGTGGAGTTTGACCCATTTCCCGACGGCTTAGGTGATTCAGGTAGTCCACAACTGCCCTCTTCTGCTCACATATCCTGACCAACATGTGCAGAGTTGAGTTCCAACGCTGTGGGGACATCACACACCAGTCTGTGGGCCGGAAGACGCAAACGGCGCTGAAAGCCGGCAAGGCCGGCTGAAGCAGCAGGTGACTTGCGAAAATGTGCAGACAGACGGCGAACTTTTACCAGCTGTTCAGACAGCTCTGGGTATGACTTTAGAAACCTCTGAACCACCAGGTTGAGCACATGGCCCACGCATGGAACATGCGTCAGCTGGCCTTGCCTCACAGCTGCCACCAGGTTCCGGACATTGTCACACACGACCTTTCCTGGGTCTAGGTTCAGAGGTGTGAGCCAGTGATCTGCCTGCTGTTTCAGAGCTGTCCACACCTCTTCTGCATTGTGGGGTTTGTCACCTATGCAGACTAGCTTCAGCACAGCCTGTTGCCGCTTCGCAGAGGCAGTGCTGCAGTGCGTCCAGCTTGAGACTGGTGTGGAGGGTACAGTGGATGAGGATGCGCAGGAGGAGGAGGAGGAGGCTGAAGAGCATGACATTCCGGAGCTGTAGAGTGTCGGTGAAACCCTAACAGAGGTAGGGCCTGCTATCCTTGCTGTGGGAAGGACGTGTTCCGTCCCTCGCTCAGACTGTGTCCCAGCCTCCACAATATTAACCCAGTGTTTTGTCAAGGAGATGTAGCGGCCTTGCCCACAAGCACTTGTCCACGTGTCTGTGGTTAGGTGGACTTTGGCTGAAACAGTGTTGTTCAGGGCACGTGTGATGCTGTTGGACACGTGGTTATGCAATGCGGGGACGGCACATCTGGAGAAATAGTGGCGGCTGGGGACCGAGTAACGTGGGACAGCAGCCGCCATCAGGTCGCGGAATGCTTCCGTCTCCACCAGCCGGAAAGGCAACATTTCTAGCGCTATGAGTCGCAAAATGTGATAATTCAGGACTGTGGCATGTGGGGCGTTGGCAGCGTATTTGCGCCTGCGTTCAAAGGTTTGCTGAATGGATAATTGAACGCTGCGCTGGGACAAGGACGTGCTTGATGGTGGGGTTATTTGTGCGTGGGCAACTTCAGGTGCAGGACCGGAGGCTTGTTCGTGGCCAGCATGTACAGGGGATTGGCTCGCACGCACAACACGCGAAGACGTAGCAGTGACATCAGCAAGCACCGCTCCTCGACTCTGTTGTACTTTCCACAAAGTCGGGTGCTTGGCTGACATGTGCCTGATCATGCTGGTGGTGGTCAGGCTGCAAGTTTTCGTACCCCTGCTGCTGCTGGCATGGCAGGTGTTGCAAATGGCCTTTTTAGAGTCATCTGGAGCCAACTTAAAAAACTGCCAGACTCGGGAAGACCTAACATTTGCACAGGCACCTTGTGTCGTGTTGTTGTTCCGGGGAACAGTTGCCTGCCTTCTGCCTGCGGACCCGACCCTGCTTCGTACTGCCTGTTGGAATGCTACGCCTCCCTCCCCCTGTGCACTGCTGTCCTCGCTCTGCATATCCTCCTGCCAGGTTGGGTCAGCTACTGGATCATCCACCACGTCGTCTTCCTCTTCCTTGGCTAATCGCTGGACTGCTCCTCCTTCTCCTCATGTGCCACCATGATGACCGTTACAATAGTTAGGCTGTTGTTTCAGGTATACCCCCAGTGGTAAATTTTTACACCCATTCTTTTTGAATGGGCATTACAACGACAGGATACCCGCTCCTTTTCAATGGGAAAAATGTTTTGAGGCCCTCATGCACGTCTCTATCCAGGGACAAGGTGGAGCCTCCCAATTTTTGGCTGCCCTGCCAAAGGGCTATACTACAATACACCCACTTCAGGTTTACAGGCCCTCTTGCACGTCTCTATCCAGGGACAATGTGGAGCCTCCCAATTTTTGGCTGCCCTGGCCAAAGGGCTATACTACAATACACCCACTTCAGGTTTACAGGCCCTCCTGCACGTCTCTATCCAGGGACAATGTGGAGCCTCCCAATTTTTGGCTGCCCTGCCAAAGGGCTATACTACAATACCACCACTTCAGGTTTACAGGCCCTCCTGCACGTCTCTATCCAGGGACAATGTGGAGCCTCCCAATTTTTGGCTGCCCTGGCCAAAGGGCTATACTACAATACACCCACTTCAGGTTTACAGGCCCTTATGCATGTCTCTCTCCAGGGACAATATGGAGCCTCCCAATTTTTGGCTGCCCTGTCAATGGGCTATACTACAATACACCCACTTCCTTACAATGGGCACTTCAGGTTTACAGGCCCTCATGCACGTCTCTATCCAGGGGCATTGGTGAACCTCCCAATTTTGGACTGCCCTGGCAAAGGAAAATACTACAATAGACCCAGTTCCTCAAAATGGGCACATTATATCAAGAGGCCTTCATGTACGTCTCTTCTCAGGGACATCGGAGTGCCGCACAATGTTTTCACGTAAAATCTTTCATGTAATCACAAAAAGTAACATACAGTTAGGGCCAGAAATATTTGGACAGTGACACAAGCTTTGTTATTTTAGCTGTTTACAAAAACATGTTCAGAAATACAATTTTATATATAATATGGGCTGAAAGTGCACACTCCCAGCTGCAATATGAGAGTTTCCACATCCAAATCAGAGAAAGGGTTTAGGAATCATAGCTCTGTAATGCATAGCCTCCTCTTTTTCAATGGACCAAAAGTAATTGGACAATGGACTCTAAGGGCTGCAATTAACTCTGAAGGCGTCTCCCTCGTTAACCTGTAATCAATGAAGTAGTTAAAAGGTCAGGGGTGGATTCCAGGTGTGTGGTTTTGCATTGGAAGCTGTTGCTGTGACCAGACAACATGCGGTCAAAGGAACTCTCAATTGAGGTGAAGCAGAACATCCTGAGGCTGAAAAAAAAGAAAAAATCCATCAGAGAGATAGCAGACATGCTTGGAGTAGCAAAATCAACAGTTGGGTACATTCTGAGAAAAAAGGAATTGACTGGTGAGCTTGGGAACTCTAAAAGGCCTGGGCGTCCACGGATGACAACAGTGGTGGATGATCGCCGCATACTTTATTTGGTGAAGAAGAACCCGTTCACAACATCAACTGAAGTCCAGAACACTCTCAGTGAAGTAGGTGTATCTGTCTCTAAGTCAACAGTAAAGAGAAGACTCCATGACAGTAAATACAAAGGGTTCACATCTAGATGCAAACCATTCATCAATTCCAAAAATAGACAGGCCAGAGTTAAATTTGCTGAAAAACACCTCAAGAAGCCAGCTCAGTTCTGGAAAAGTATTCTATGGACAGATGAGACAAAGATCAACCTGTACCAGAATGATGGGAAGAAAAAAGTTTGGAGAAGAAAGGGAACGGCACATGATCCAAGGCACACCACATCCTCTGTAAAACATGGTGGAGGCAACGTGATGGCATGGGCATGCATGACTTTCAATGGCACTGGGTCACTTGTGTTTATTGATGACATAACAGCAGACAAGAGTAGCCGGATGAATTCTGAAGTGTACCGGGATATACTTTCAGCCCAGATTCAGCCAAATGCTGCAAAGTTGATTGGACGGCGCTTCATAGTACAGATGGACAATGACCCCAAGCATACAGTCAAAGTTACCCAGGAGTTCATGAGTGCAAAAAAGTGGAACATTCTGCAATGGCCAAGTCAATCACCAGATCTTAACCCAATTGAGCATGCATTTCACTTGCTGAAATCCAGACTTAAGACGGAAAGACCCACAAACAAGCAAGACCTGAAGGCTGCGGCTGTAAAGGCCTGGCAAAGCATTAAGAAGGAGGAAACCCAGCGTTTGGTGATGTCCATGGGTTCCAGACTTAAGGCAGTGATTGCCTCCAAAGGATTCGCAACAAAATATTGAAAATAAAAATATTTTGTTTGGGTTATGTTTATTTGTCCAATTACTTTTGACCTCCTAAAATGTGGAGTGTTTGTAAAGAAATGTGTACAATTCCTACATTTTCTATCAGATATTTTTGTTCAACCCTTCAAATTAAACGTTACAATCTGCACTTGAATTCTGTTGTAGAGGTTTCATTTCAAATCCAATGTGGTGGCATGCAGAGCCCAACTCGCGAAAATTGTGTCACTGTCCAAATATTTCTGGCCCTAACTGTACACCAGCTGTATCTCACTATTGGGTATGTGCCCTTAACATTTCCACCCTGAATATTCATTTTGGTGTCATTTTGGAAGGTTTTCTGGTGACTCCGTAAAATTGGCGTGAATCTCGGACAAGATTGTTCACAGCTGTGACTTTTGAGTGAGAAATGCTTCCAGGGGTCTTCAACATGGTGTTCCCATGTCATTTGAGCACTCTTCTGAGACTTTTGTGACATTTTTAGGGTTTCTACATACTGCCGGCAGTCATTTCATAAAAATACTCGGGTCTCCCATAGGATAACATTGGGCTCGGTACTCGGGCCGAGTACACGAGTATCTCGGGATGCTCGGCCCGAGCTTCGAGCACCCGAGCATTTTAGTACTCGCTTATCACTAGTATCTATCTTTTCTGACATTTTACTGCATGTAAAATGTCCATGCAAAAATCGAGGTCAGAGTGGGGTGCGTACAGTTTTTATCACACCCATGCACTTGCATTGGCAGCATCTTAGTGAGCTCTGCAGACATACGAAGCATGCTGCAAATTTTTCCTCAATATATTTCTCGCAGACAAAAAAAAAAATCGCAGATATGCATGCCACTGTAGTTTAACATAGTTGCGAGTGCAATTCAATGTTTTATCAGATTGCACTCGCAGGCCATTTCTGCAGATGTGAGCGCACCTTAAGATCTGTATCCAGAAATGGCACAGGATTTTTATCCATCTGGAAGGTAAAGATCAAATTTAATGGATTATTATTAAGATAGTTGACAAAAGTTTTTATCTGTTCAGATTATCTATCCCAAATTATTAATAAATCATCCAGATAAGGTATGTATTAAAATAAATTATTAGAAAAGGGGTTCAATTCAGTATACCGTATATACTCGTGTATAAGCCGCGTTTTTCAGCCCAAAAATTGGGCTGAAAAGTCACCCCCTCGGCTTATACACGGGTCAACACGATACTTTACTATGATTTTAACAGGCCGGGTGCTGGGGAGGCTGGAGGAGACGGAGGGGGAGGCTGCTGACAGCGGCCCATGACGCCTCCCATCACAGCGGCAGGGGGAGCCGTGCATACAGCCCCCCGTGTATACAGCAGCCCCCTAGTGGCACTAGCCCCCCCAGCATGTTTAGAGCCCCCCACACTTTGCAGAGCCCCCTCCGCTGCATTATCTTACCATCCAGGGTCTTCTTCACCGGAGGTCCTGCAGTCATCACCGCGCGCTGTGTTCAGGTCTCACGTGACCCGGCGCGATGACATCATTCCACTGCGACCGTCGGGTCACAAGAGACCGGGAACACAGCGCGCGAGGATGGACTGCAGGACCTCCGGTGAAGAAGACCCTGGATGGTAAGATAATGTAGCGGGGGGGGGCTCTGCAAAGTATGGGGGGCTCTTCTCATGATGGGGGGGCGAGTGCCACTGGGGCTTCTGTATATACCCCTGGGGGCCTGCTGTATATACCCCTGGGGGCCTGCTTACACCCCTGGGGGCCTGCTGTATATACCCCTGGGGGCCTGCTGTATTCCCCTGGGGGCCTGCTGTATTCCCCTGGGGGCCTGCTTACACCCCTGGGGGCCTGCTGTATTCCATTGGGGCCTGCTGTATACCCCACTACTGGGGCCTGCTGTATACCCCACTGCTGGGGCCTGCTGTATACCCCACTGCTGGGGCCTGCTGTATACCCCACTGCTGGGGCCTGCTGTATACCACTGGGGGGGCCTGTATACCTGTGCCAGAGTCCACCCTCGGCTTATACGCGAGTCAATAAGTTTTCCCAGTTTTTGGGGGCAAAAGTAGGGGGGTCGGCTTATACACGGGTCGACTTATACACGAGTATATACGGTAAATATAATTTTCCTCACATTAATTTAAAAAATAATTGGCAGGGAAGGGGAAAATTTTGCCCACATTGAACAACCAAGAATCTGTAAATAAATTTACCAAAAAATAAAAAAAACATATTTTTCAGCAAAAAAGTCGTGGCATCAAAATATAATCAAACCATCTGAATAGTCTGAAAATTTTGTCAACTGATCTCTAACTGCAAGAATTGCAAGTGAGTGTGGGATTGAGGAGTAAAGGAGCTTGTAGGTCGCATTGAGCCGATTGTAAGTGGGTTTCCATTCAAGTCTATCATGGACAAACAAGACATGTTTGCTCTCCTTAATAAAACTTGAAGAACTCTGTGCTATGGGCCGGAGATGTGTATCCACCCATTCACGAAGATTCTCCAAAAGTGACTCCACAGCTGAAACAATCGGTCAAAAGATCAAGGGGAAAATACACTCTCCAAGTGTCTGCAATTGTTTCTGCTATTTCTCTTGCACTCTTGCCTTTGTATGGCTAGGGTCACACTTGCGGCAGGGCACTGCAGATCCTGATCCGACTTTGAGCAGTAAAAGTGCTCAAAACCGGATCAGGAACCGCAGCCCATAGGAGCCCATTATAGTACCGGACTGCACTACATGCAATCCGGCTACCGCTTGTGGATTTGCAGTCTGCGTTAAAAATCATGCAGGCTGCAGTTTTCACAGTGGTATCTCTACTGCAGCAGGTTTGCTATAATAGGCTCCTATGGGAGCCCATGCAGCTGCCGCAAGGCATATGTGAATTATGGTTACTGCATTCCGGTATGCAGGACACATTTTGCTAAAAAAATGTGTCTGAAGGCAATTGCGGTTACCACATCTGGATCTGGATGCAGTAACCGCAATTACCTGTCCAAATGTCACCCCAGCCCAACCCTTTGTTCATCCCTGCGGTATCAGGGATGAACAAAGCATACGGTAACCGGATTACCCATCCTGAGCAATCCAGTTACCACATTCTGGTTTGCAGGACACATTTTGTCAAAAAAAGTGTCTGAAGGCAATTGCGGTTACCGCATCTGGATTTGGATGCGGTAACCGCAATTACCTTTTCCAAATGTGACCCCAGCCTATGTCAATGACTAAGGCTAGGGTCTGACTTGCGTTCAGCCCTCAGCCTGCCAGATCCATTAAAAACTTTCTGGCAGGAGCAGCGAATAGCATTAGCGGCATGTAACGCTATGCGCCGCCTGCCTATGCATTGCTATGGTAACCTGATGATTTACACAAATGGCGGCTCTACAGAGAAATCCCGGATATGCGCTTTTGCAGAGTGCACAGGAAAACGCTGCAAACTGCGTTTTCTGTGCGCTCTGCAATAGCGCATATCCGGGACTTCTCTGTGGTGCTGGCGGCTGCGCAAATCATCAGGTTACCATAGTGATGCATAAGCAGGCAGTGCATAGTGTTTCATGTCGTTAATGCTATGTGCTAAGCCTGCCAGAGTCTAAGTTTTAAACGGATGCGGCAGGCTGAGGGCTGACGCAAGTCAGTCCCTATCCTAAGGCTATGTGCTCACAGTCCGGAGGAGTTGCGTGTTGGACGCAGCTCCTTCGGACCTGAGTGAACCCGCAGGTGTCTGCAGGAGACCACAGTTGACCTGTACTCACCATGTGTGTGCAGGGTGGCCTCTCCCTGCAGTCACCCAGTGGCAGCCGCTTCCGACTCCGCAGCATGAAATGAACATGCGGAGGAGGAGCGGAATGCCGGCAACCCGCACCGCAGCTGTCTGATCGCTGCGGTCGGGTTAAGCATAGTGGGTATGGGATTTCTGAAAATCCCATCCACTATGCTGATACTGTAGTCGAAATTTTCTAGCTCATTTACTATCTGTTGGTTCTGTGTGCCGGCCATTGTTGCTGAAGTTTTGTACCTGTGGGGCAGTGTGGCCTTGCAGCATGAGTGCTGTAGGACACCAAGTCATCACAGCAGCAATGGTTGGTGAATGACATTGCACCTTTAAGGCTATTTAACGTTAGAGACAAAAAAAATACAGAAAAGAACATAAATGGGAAGTGATCCAAAATGCTTAAACCTTTCAAAAATGCCTTTATAGATTAAAACTCAATTTTTCTTCACATCAAAGAGAGAAAAAATTTATAACAAAATATTCAAAAAGAAAAAGATAGAGACCGGGTCCAGGTATAGTTGAAACAGGATGGAGGGGGTCTAGTGCTCACCCTTTCTTATTCTAATATCTCCCTACTTATCATGTGGAGGTCTCCTTATTTATGACGATTTGGCGCCCCCCTCGTTGACGGCTCATTTTTTTTTAATGTATTTTTATTGCCCTGAATAGTGCTAGTGCATCTCAATGAATTAGAATTTCATCAAAAAGTTAATTTATTTCATTAATTCAATAGAAAAAATGATACATATATTATATACAGTCATTACAAACAGAGTGATCTATTTTGAGAATTTGTTTATGTTAATGTTGATGATTATGGCTTACAGAAAATGAAAACCCAAAAGCTTATTATTTCAGAAAATTTAAGCAGGGAGGATGAAGGATTAAAAACCATGCTGCCATATTCCACGAGACATCAAAGGGTGAATATAATATTGATTTATTAGTCAACGTGTTTCAGAGCTCCCAGAAACTCCTTGAAACATGTCAATATTACATTGATTTTTAATGATTTCTAATTCATTGAGATGCACTAGGACACTGTGTGCAGAATTATTAGGCAAGTTGCATTTTAGATTATTATTTTTGTTATTGATCAACAACTATGTTCTCAATCAACCCAAAAGACTCAAATATCAAAGCTTAATAGTTTTGGAAGTTGGAGTGGGTTATTTTTAGATTTTGCTATCTTAGACTAGGGTCACACACACAGATAATTGTGCAGATATTGTTCACAGATCTCTGGTTGCAGTGAAATCATGGACAAATTGTTCCATTATGTGGCCGTGTATAAATGGAACAATTTGTCCATGATTTCACTGCAACCAGAGATCTGCGAACAATATCTGCACAAATATCTGTGTGTGTGACGTAGCCCTTAGAGGGATATCTGTTTGTGCAGGTAACTATTACTGTGCAGAATTATTAGGCAAAAAACAAATATATTCCCATCTCACTTGTTTATTTTTACCTCAATTCATGCGCCTTTTTTGCCCAACACGCTTCTTGTGACCCTGTTGGCTATTTGCCATGAAACACATTATTATTCGGTGATCACACTTCAAAAGTTTGACAATTTCAAGACTGCTACATCCCTCTGCAAGTCATCTCACAATTGTGGTCTTTTCAGAGCCCGTCAAATCTCTCTCCTGACCCATTTTGCCTAAGGAAAAGTATTTGCCTAATTATTAAGCACACCTTATATAGGGTGTCCATGTCATTACACCACACTCCTCCTCATTAGGCGGCCGTCACACGCAACGATTTCTTGCCCGATATCGTTTAAGCGATCTCCTTTTTGATCGCTTAAGCGATATCGGGCAAGAAATCGTTGCATGTAATCAAGCGATTTAGGATGTGAAATCGCTTGATCGTGACATCGCTGATCTGAGCTCCAGAGCTCAGATCTAGCGATGAACGATGCCACGATCTGCTTCATCGTGGTGTATAACACCACGATGAACGATCTCCCAGCGGCAGAGCCTATGCTGGGAGATGGTAACTATGGTACACGTCGGGTAACTAGGCACCTAGTTACCCGATGTGTACCATAGTTACCAGCGAGATCGCGGATCCACATCGCTGGTGAGTCTGTCTGTGTGACATCTCACCAGCGATGTGAGCGATATTGTAAGCGATTGCGCGTGCACGTGATCGCTTACAATATCACTAGCGATATCTGTGCGTGTGACGGCCGCCTTACAGAGATGCACATCACCTGATTTACTTAATTGGTAGTTGGCTCTTAAGCCTATACAGCTTGGAGTAGGACAACATGTATAAAAAGTATCGTGTGATCAAAATACTAATTTGCCTTATAATTCTGCACAATGTGTATATGCCCTAGGAAAAATAATCTGTCTTACCTCAAGGTACAAATGAGGGAGGAAAGAGCACATACAAAAAATGCTATGTATTCATAGTAGAATTTCAAGAGAATGCTTCAAGGTGATAGACGAAAAAGAGTGTTGTGCACAGAAAGTGATAGATGCAAAAAGTGTTCACTGCACAAAGTGCCAAAGTACAAAGAAAACAGACGTAACAAATGTCTGTGAGATTCACTCTGTGCACCACTGGTGTTTTGTAGAAAAGCTGATCTAAGATTGTGTAACAGCCTCTGCTGATACTGCTGCATGCGTGCGTCCCTTTCTATAGCAGGAATTATTTTGCCAAATTTTGTATTGTACCGAGGATCTAAGAGTGTGGCAACCCAGTAGTCGGCATTACTTCGAATTCGGACAATCCAAGGGTCATGTTGCAGGTAGTGCAGCAAGAAGGTGCTCATGTGTCTTGCGCATCCAGAAGGATCTAGTCCTTGTTGTGTTGGTGGCGGCGAGGTGAGAATCATGCTTCCTTCCTCTGCCCTCTTCCCCTAACCTCGCACAACAGAAATGTCATCAAGGTCTTCCTCATCTGCTGAGTCTTCCATGCCCATCACCAGATCATCCTCCATTTCTTCCTGGGCTCCTGCACCTTCCTCAACAGTTTGGCTGCTACCATGTACCCTCGTTAATCCATCTCCCCCGACCCTCCCATGCCTGCCGTCTTGGTGCTGCTGACAGTGAGGACATTGGTGATCTTGTTATCCTTTCTGCATAGGACTCCTCCTGTACTTCCTCCACCTCCTCTTGTCCCACCACCTGACCCCGAATACTGTTTAGAGTGTGCTCCAGCATGTATATGACCGGAATAGACATGCTGATAATGGCATCGTCAGCGCTAAACATCTTCATTGTGCAGAAGGGTGCATAGGTCCTTGATCTGAGACCACTCCAGCAGCGTGATCTGCCTCACCTCTGGATCTTGTTGGCCCAGGCTATACGTCATAACGTATTGCACCAGGTATCGGCGGTGTTGCCACAGTCGCTGCAACAAGTGAAGAGTAGAATTCTAGCATGTCCGCACATCGCATTTCAGACAGTGAACCGGCAGGCCGAAAGACTTCAGGAGCGATGCAAGTCGTTGAGCTGCGGGAATGCGAACGCCGTAAGTGACCACACAATGACCGTGCCCTCTGCACAAGCCCATCTAGACCGGGATAGTGTGTTAAAAATTGCTGGACAACCAGGTTCAACACGTGAGCCATACAAGGCACGTGTGTCACATTGCCCCGTCGAAGGGCCGCACCCAGGTTTGCAGCATTGTCGCACAAGGCCTTCCCTGGCTGCAGGTTGAGTGGAGACAATCATTGCTGAAACTCAGTTTCCAGAGCTGACCAAAACTCCTCAACTGTGTGACTCACGTTTCCCAGACATTTCAAGGTAAACACCGCCTGATGGCACTGAGCCCTGCTGCCAGCATAGTAAGGGGGTGTGCTGGATTCCTTGTGCAGAGTTACAATGCGGGTGGCATTACCAGACACAGGCTTTGGGCGCAGGTGGAGGACCGAGACAAGGTTGAGGAGGCTGAAGCAGTGGAGGAACTGCTATGTACAGCAGACCCTTCTCCAGCTCTCAGCATAGTTACTCAGTGCCCAGTCATCGACATGTAACGCCACTGTTCATGCTTATTGGTCCACGTGTCTGTGATGAAATGCACCCTGTCACACACAGAGTTTCTCAAGGAAGCAGTGATGTTGTCTGCGACATGCTGGTGTAGTGCAGGCACGCCCTTCTTGGAGTAGTAGTGGCGACTGGGCATCTGGTACTGGGGCACTGCAATGGACTTAAGGACTCAAAAATCTCCTGTGTCCACCAGGCGGAAAGGCAGCATTTCTGTAGCCAACAGCTTGCAGATGGTGAAATTCAACTGCTTAGCATAGTCATGGCTAGGAAGAAATGGTCTTTTACTTGCTCACATCTGAGGGATTTAAGATTGGAGAAACACTATACTATTTGAGTCTACAGAGAAAAACAAGGGTGATCCCGCACTACAAAAACCACAATCGACTTCATCAAGTTAAGTGGGTGCGGCCACTCCTCTTCTCCCCTCACCCCCTCCCCTCTAGGTTTTTAAGGAGATTAAGGTAAGATGAGGGTGAGTCGACGAGGTATGGAGGCACCAAGATAAATTAGGGTGGAAATCCCCATTGATAGGTAGGGATCAAAATTAAAGGGAAAAATAGTTTCCCCCTCCCTTCTTCCTCCATCCCCCAATTTAACATTTTCTGTGGATTCACATTTGTTTGTAATGTCTTTCTGTGTAGGTCTTTTACCTTTTTAAAAGAATTGTTAATAAAGTATTTTTAACAAAATCGAAAAGTTGGTCATCTATATTTACTTTAGAACCCAAAACTTATTACCTCCTAAAAATTGATAATCTTAAGTGAAGAAATGGTCTTTTACTTGCTCACATCTGAGGGATGGAGGACTGGCTGCTGTGCTGAGACGGGGTTGAGTAGGGTTTCCTCGGCAAACTGCTGGTCTGTGAGGGAGGTGCAGGCACAGATATAATGTTGCCTTCATCCAAAGATGGTGCTCTCGATGTCTGAGAGAGCTCAACACAAGCAGGATTTTCCACTTCAAAAACAAGTGACGACCTGGCAATCACACTGCCTGTTACAGGTAAAGAGGGTTAAGGTATGCATCCAAAAGCATGAGTGACAACTGTCCCCATGGTCACAGAGGATGAAGAGCACGCGGATGCAGATGCACTTGATGGGGCAGACAGTGATTGGCAGCCCCACTAGCCCGCATTGTAGCACAGTGAGCTTCCCTCTGCAACGTATGCTTCATATCCATGTGACGGTTCATGCATGAAGTACTGAAACTATTGAGTTTTTGGCCTCTACGCAGAGATTGGTGGCAAATTTTACAGATCACATGAGTTGTGTGATCGTTGGCGATGCCAAAAAAGGCCCAGACTAGGCTTAGAGCCCATGCAACCTGCAGAGCCACCATGACTTCTGCTCAGAGGCAGAGTTGTGGCTGCGGATGCTGTTGTTGACATGCTTCCAATACTCAGTCTCTGTCCAGGAAGGTACAACCTAACATCGTCGTCACTAGCATCCTCCTCCACCTCCTCTGCTGACCTCATCGACTGGTTGACTGTGGGTTGACAGTAAGTGGGATCTCCAACCTCATCATCACCCTGTGTGTTATCACACCCCTCGTCCTCAGAGACCTCTTCCTGCTCTGACCGAAAAGTTAAGTTGTCAGTCAGGTATCTGAGTCTCATCAGCATCTTCCTCATTGTCTCCACCAAGAGGAGTTACAGTTTGGGAATGAGGGTATACATTATGCTCAGAACCTTCTTCATCTGGGCCTGGATCTGACTCACAAAGCTTCTGGGCATCAGTGCAGATCATTTCCTCGTCTGGACTCACTGCAGCTTTGGAGAAGACCTCAGATTCCCAGGCTATTGTGTGACTGAAGAGCTCTGCAGACTCAAACATCTCTGTTACCCCATACTCAGTAGGGCAGCTGGAGACTTGTGAGCTGGGAGGAAGAGAGTGCGATTGGGGTGACACCTCAAAAACTGGAGGGTTTGGGATGTTGAAGTTGAGGTGGAGGAGAGGCCACTTGATGGAGCACATGAGATACATTTAAGCACTTGCTTTTTTTGTGCCTCATCTACAACAGGTATCGATGGTCGTGCCCGTAAGACACGGATCATATCAGATTGCCCACGGAAATGAGTAGACATCTTACTTTGGCTGGAAGATGGTCTTTCTTCAGCAGATGTTACTGTTGCTTTACCACCTACCCCACGGACACAAACCTTTTTGCCCTTTCCACCAGCAGCAGGCCTTTTGCCACTCATTTTGTATGTGACCAATTGGCAACTCTGCAGTTAGGAAAAAAAAATTAGGATGGAAATCGAGCAGAGCTGAGTGGCCAAACAGTGGTACTAGGCCCAAACTATTACCTGGGCTAGGTGCAGTTAAAAATTAGTCTGAACTAGACAGTCGCTGTAGTGTGTTTCACAAGTGGGCTACACACCACTGTCTAAATGACACTGCTACTAGGCCCAAACAATTACCTGGGCTAGGTGCAGTTAAAAATTTGTCTGAACTAGAGAGGCGGTGTAGTGTGTTTCACAAGTGGGCTACACACCACTGTCTAAATGACACTGCTACTAGGCCCAAACTATTACCTGGGCTAGGTGCAGTTAAAAATTAGTCTGAACTAGACAGGCAGTGTAGCTTTGTTCACAAGTGGGCTACACCATTGTCTAACTGACACTGCTACTAGCCCAAAGAAATTGCCTGGACTAGCTGCAGTAAAAAATTGGCTACTGGATAGACAGACAGTGTAGCTTACTTTACAGCTGGGCTACACCGCTGACTACCAGACACTGCTACTAGCCCCAAAAAATTGCCTGGACTAGCTGCAGTAAAAAATTGGCTACTGAAGACAGGTGGTGTAGCTTGTTTCACAGCAGTGCTACACTACCTGCCCTAAAGGATTGCCTGAGCTAGATTTGGCCAAATGCTGTGATAAGCACTTGCACAGCACTGGCACAGACCTGCCTGGCAAAAACTGCTAGGAACTGCTCTAACCTAGCCCTCAAAAAGGCTGATGTATAACTAGTCCCTACTTCTATGAAGTAGCCCTGAAAAGGCTGATATTTACCACTCTTCCCTACTCCCTACTTGTTTGAAGTAGCCCTCAAAAGGGCTGAGATTCTAACTAGTCCCTACTCCGTAAACCTATCTGTCAATCTAACTTGAGATTCGCTCACTATCTATCTAACTAAGACTTTATAGCACCCACAGCAGCAGTAGCAGTGCTTGACTGACACACAACTGCAGTACTGAGGAAATGGTGGCGATGGGAAAAATGGCCGAGTCTTATAGGGCAAGGACATGTGACATACACAGTCAATGATGCATGACCTTGCTTGTGTGCAAAAAATGCAGTTTGCTGAGTGTGTGTGTGATTGGCTGACAGCCTGCACCGCACCACTGTATATGCAGTTAGGAGAAAAAAAAATGGAGATCGGCATTATTTCAGCAGCACTGATCTAACCCCCCCCACACACACTATACACTGAAACTGGATATTAACATTCATTAACATTATTAGGGTTAGGGTTATGCTTTTGGTGATCGAAGCGTTATCGAACATAACCTCGAACTGCCGAATTTGAAGCAAATTGTTCGCATTCGTGGAATAACTCGAAAACCGTCCAAAATAGCTCGAATTTGAGATTGGCGAACATTTCGAATCGAACATTGCTCATCTCTAGTCATGGGTAGTGGTAAGCGAATTTTGCTTTAACATGTTCGCCAATTTCAAATTCGGCAAGAACTCGGCGATTTCAATTCGTCACCTCGAATTCAAACATTTTGCTTAAAAGTCGGGAAATTCGGTGATTGTTCAGTAATGCTTAGCTGTGTGTGTAGCTTAACGTAGAACAGAAGCATTTGTGCAAATGCACTAATGCTTGTGTTCTATGTTATCCTACACACACAGACAGACACACACAGATCAACTTATCGTGTCTCCACTGCTTGATTGCGCCGATCCTTCTATCCTGCGTCCCTCTTACTTCCACATCTGCCCTGTCGGTGAGTGACATGTGCGTTCAGCTGATCGGATCATCATAGCAATCACATCATGTGACCAGATAGTCTCAGCTGATCTGGTCACCTGACTTGATTACTATGGTGACCAGATCAGCTACCCTGCATTTCAACTACCGGCAGCTCTTCTCCAGGTGTGCGGTGATTCGCTGAGGTCACCTGAGGTGACCTTTCATGTAACAATGGTGGGTACCATGGTTACCTGAACAGTGACCTTAGGTGAAGTTGCACCTCATTCATTCAGTGACTGGAAGCTGTGGTGACAGAATGCTGGATATTTCACCATAGCCTCCAATGAAGAAGATGTAGCAGAGGATCATTGAGGGGTATGAGGGAGTAGTAAAGATAAAGTCACTAAGTGTCTCTGTGCTTTTATTTTGAATAAAATGATTTTTCTCTGTTTTGTCTTTTTTAAGAATTTATTGGAGATTCTTAATGGCCACTCAAACTCGCACCCATACAGCATACTGTGCGATACTCGCACGAGTGTGCTGTCAAAATCGCTTCAAACTTAGCGGCTCTTAAAGCCGCCAAGTTTGAATTTGTCGGTTTCCCGATACAGTAATCAATAATGTGTCAGCGCTGTCACAGCAGCGCTGACACATCATAGAAACTCAGGTGTTAAAAAAAGATTAAAGTTATAGGGCTTATTAATCATTTTAACCCCGTCTGCAAGCTCTGCGCTGCATGTCAGCACAGAGCCTGCAGATGAGGCAAATAAAATCCGGTATATGAAGGGTTAATGTGCTGTTGTGTGTTGCCATCATGTGCACACAGACATCCCACCCTGGCAGTTGAGGGGTTAATAGCAGTTTTAATCTGATCCCGGCATTTGTCAAGTTTTACTTTCAGTTTTATAAAAGCCGTTGGTCTGCTTCAGCACTGAGGGTACTGTCCATGGTCCTGTACGTAAATTACATAGAGGACCAGCGGCAGTGCAGTAGAACTAGTGAGCTGTCCCTAGTACTTACGCCAATAGCGTACACTAACAGCGTAGCACTACGCTGTTGGTGTACGCTATTGGCTTATGTACCAGGGACAGCTCACCAGTTCTACAGCACTACCGCTGGTCCTCTACGCAATTTACGTACAGGATCACAAACAGTACCCTCAGTGCTGAAGCAGACCGGCTTTTATAAAACTGAAAGTAAAATCCGACAAATGCCGGCATCAGATTAAAACTGCTATTAACCCCTCAACTGCCAGGGTAAGATGTCACCATGTGTACACAGAGCACACCTGCAGATATACCTGCTTTTATTAGCTGCATCTGCAGGCTCTGTGCTGACATGCAGCGCAGAGATTGCAGAGGGGGTTAAAATGATTAATAAGCCCTATAACTTTAATCTTTTTTTAACACCGAAGCTTTTAACTATGATGTGTCAGCGCTGCTGTGACAGCGCTGACATATTATTGTACCGGGAACTTGGCACATTCAAAATCACTGGAAAATGCTGTCCACGGACCTGAAGTTTGCTTCAGGACCATGGACTGCATCACACTGACACGCAGCACACACACACTCACACCTCACACTCGCAGCACACTGACATCCATTCAGCCATGCACACTCACCACACACACCACACTCGCACCACTCACACCCAAAAACACGCATTACACTCGCATCACTGTCATGCATCAAACACACTCCGTGCTTGATGCATGACAGTGTGTCTTCAGTCTTAAACTAAGAACCTCATTTTTGACTAGTAGCATTAAATCAATATATGAATGAGATATGCGATGCATATCTTTTTCTACAAATATTTATGAGTTTGGGATGTGCAGTCCATACCTTTTTCTACAGTTATGATTTTGGGATGTATGATCCATATCTTTGTCTACAGCTATATTTTATCCATTCCTAAGTGATATGGCAAGGCTCATTAAAGGGTTGATATTGAGTTCTAAAGTTGTTACTTTCAATAGGTGGAACTTGAGTTTCAGGCTATGTGAACACGATTAGTAATAGCACTGTTTTGTATGCAGCTCATTACTGCTGCATCCAAAATGGTGCGTTTAACAGTACAAGTACAGTGGATGGGATGGGATTTCTAGAAATCCCATGCCCACTGTGCTTCAAATGTCCACAGTGGTATTTCACTTGCACTGACAGTTGACATGTTTCCACATCACCGCAGCTGGTTAATTTATTGCAAGTCGGAAGCAGAGATGAGCACAGCATCCCTAAACATGTTCACCAATTTCAAGTTCGGCAAGTACATGGCTAATTCGGTTCGATGATCGTAACACTTTCCCCAAAAGTCATGTCCAGGAATAAGTTTGAAATTTATAATCTCCCTAAAATGTTACCTGTTTATTTGGGGCCAAAATGCTCACTGGAAGACCATTTTACTGGGAACTACACGTAACCTATGGTTAAAATGTCCCCAGCAATTGGGTCTACCAGCTTTTGTTAAGAGTATTCTGACTAGTCTGTGTGCTAATTTACATGAGAAAATGTAAGTTTAAAACTGCTTTTTTTCAACTTTAACATTACACTCCAGTTATGTAGAAAACCGAGCATCAACAGGTTATCTGGGTACAAGTGTGAAGCAACCTGGAAGTTCTCCCTGGCAGCGGGCATTGCACACCTCAATAAAGCATACAATAATAAGTCCAATATTGGAAAAAAGAGAAGCGGCACTCACCCTTTTAGATGCCAAATCCTTTATTTTGTCTTTCTCATCCTAGCATAGACAAATCAGCGGGGAGAGGGAGTGGGCGTCGGTAGACGACGGCTTGCCGTTTTGCAGCTCTTGCTGCTTCAACGGGTCCACAACTCCATAACTGTGGATGGAACACTACTCAGACAACACAGGGTTAGGGAACCGCACAATAGTAAGGCTTTATTGGATCCCCAACAGTCAAAGGCATATAACACATACCAAATCACAACACACAATGTAACAGGCAACAGAGACTCACCCTTCTGCTGGCTCATCAGGGATTAGAATGTTCATGCCTTCAGGGCTTCCAGGGCCCCTTATTCTAATCCAGCAGCAGCCCGCTTTTGGCAGGCACCCACCGAGAAAGGAATAGCTTTCAGCTTAGGAGGCTCACCGAACACAGCAATGTCTGTAGCCAGGTAACCGAATTGTACCAACCTGGGTATCTTCTTTACATAGTCTCAGGTATGATGACATGATGTAATGTTGGCAGCTGGAATTGGAATTCCTAGGCTGGGGTTATGGTATTCCAACTGGGACTGCAGCCCCAAGATTGACACGATGTAGCATATGACTCCAAGTTCTGACCCCCTAGCTGGCACCAGAGTTCCTAGGCTGGGTCATGCATCATCTCTCTCTGGTCACTTTATAAATTCCCTTTTGTATCCCAAGCCTAAATCTCAGGGTATTGTGTTCTTTCAGGATTGGTGGGCTAAGGCTGTTTTCTTATTGGTTGGATTTCAAGCCACATACTTAATTCTCCTTTGAGAGTATGTAGTCAAAGGTTGTGAAGGGGTGAGATAATTACATTAGCAATACACAAGCTACGAGCAATATGTACTCTGCACAGTCTGGCAATAACAATGACTTAGCAAACATTACATAACAAACAAAAACTAAATACGTCTGGCCAATAAAGAACATTAACCCCTATCTTGCATTGAGACAAGCTGTGCCTTCACAAGAACCTCAGATGAGCAGCAGCAGGAAACTCTCACAGGGTTTGCAGGAGTAGGCGGAAAAACTTGAGAGGCCACATTGAGCAGAAAATCAGGCACAATACTCAAGTAGAGAACTAGAGGCAGGTCTGGAGTTTATGAAGGCAGGCAAATGAAGAGGACTGAAGCAAAGGACGCCATCTTGGAAGAGGGCAAGAATGGCTAAAAGGTAGTCAGAATATTCAGAGTCCTGACAAATAGTCTAGGAAGCTAATGTCTGTGCCAAAACAGCGGGACTATACTGTAATGTGTAATGTTATATGGGTTTGAGCTGTGTTTGGCAGCTTTTGGACCCCTTTTAGAGTGTTTTCTATTCGTTTGATGTTGCCTGCCATTGATTTCAGTGGGGTTTGGCGAAATGATCGGAGAACAATTTGGCAAACACAATAGCATTCGGCGAACCGAACCGAATCTGAACCCTCAGGTGTTCGTTCATCTCTAGTCGGAAGCGATCTCCAGTGGGATGTGTTCACCCTCGGCTTTCCTTAGGTCCAGAGAAACTGTGTCCAGGACTCGGTGTCTCTGGATCATCTGCACATACTCTAAGTCCTCTTCCTCTTTGTAGAGGCACTTTGCATACTGTATCATAGCAAACAGTATAGCTCTTACAAAGTATCAGGAAACACAAAAATAAAATTCAGCCATTCATCATTGAGCGTTTTAAATGTGTGTTTAATAGTAATCTTATATTTTGTGGATAAATTAATAGAGAAATGGTGAACATTTCAAATTAATCTTCAGAATCTTTATTCTACAATACAGTGCCTTGAAAAAGTATTCATACAGAATTATCTTTTTCACATTTTTTTTCATGTTACATCCACATTCTAAATGTTTTTAATTTGGATTTTATGGGATATACAAACACAAAGTAGAAAGTATTTGTGAAGTGTAAAGATATTACATGATTTTCTAATATTTTAAAAATATACATTTGAAAATTGTGTCTTGAATTTGTATTCAACCCCCCTTAAGTCTATACTTTGTAGGACCACCTTTTGCTGCAATTGATGCTGCTAGTCTTTTGGGGTATGTATGTCTCTATCTGTTTTGCACATCTGGAGGCTTAATTAAGTTTTTTTGCCCATTCTTGTTTGCAAAATAGCTCAGTGAGATTGGATAGAGAACGTCTGTGAATAACAAATTTCAAGTTTTGCCGAGATTCTCAATGGAATTTAGGTCTAGGCTTTGACTGGGCCATTCAAATACGTGAATATACTTTTATCTAAACCATTCTATTGTAGTTCTAGCAGTATGTAGAAGGTTGTTGTCTTTCTAGAAAGTGAACCTATGCACCCAATTTCGGATCTTTTTCAGCCTCTAACAACTTTTCATCCAGGATTGCCCTGTTTTTAACTCCAACCATCTACCCATCATATCTGACTAGCTTCCCTGCACTGCTGAAGAAAAGCTTCTCCACAGCATGAGTACAAAAAATTTTCATCCAATCACACAGGTCAAGAGATATTATACAAAGAAAAATGAGTAAAAAATTCAGCCTTTAGATGTGCAAAGCTGGTACAGACATCTCCAAAAGAGCAGCAGTAATTGCAGAAAAAGGTGGTCCTACAAAGTACTGACTCGAGGGGGCTGAATACAATGCACATCACAATTTTCAGAGTTATATTTTTTAAATATTTAGAAAATTATGTTTAATTTCCTTTACTCTTCTCAAATATTTCATATTTAGTTTTGAAATATCACATACAATCCCCCAAAAATATATTTAAGTTTGTGGGTATAATGTAAAAAAAAATGTGGAAACGTTCACTGAGTATGAATATTTTTCCAAGGCACTGTACATGAGTTTATATTATAATGCATGTTATTGCAGTGTTGCTAAATAATTTCATAATTATCCATTATAACTGTGTAGTTTTGCCTGAGACAAAGTATCATATGCTGTCACTTCCCTTCATAGTTTACTCCTACCAGCTACTTTCAAGTTACATGTTTGTTTTACCCACAGATTCCACAGCCTATAATGCATTTCCATTACCTCCTACTTATGATAGAATATACCATGCCCTTTACAATTTCTATTTTTATTACATTTATCATGAAACATTTTTGTATAAGAAGGACTAAAGGACTTGACAACTTTATATATTGTTCATCGTATTTTACATTTGAATAACAAAACTGCTAGTGTGTATTTTAAAACTTACCTTGTTTGGTAATGTAGTATAATGGCCACAGTAATCTTCAGATAATTTGTGGTTGAGCATTACAGTTATCATGGGCTGGACTTTAATGTGGCCATTACTATTTCCATTCTGAACAGTGGTATTACCTGGAAATCAAATTTTAAAAGCTCTGTTGGTTTTACTTACCATTTCCAGGCAAGAGGGTGTGATTAGAAATATCAATTTACGAACAATATTAAACAGTATTTTTGATAGTTTGAGGCAGATTAATATTTCTAAGAAAACAAATCCTTTGATGTAGTTCATGCCTATATGACCCACAAGCAGGGTCATAGCTACAAAGGGTGCAGGAGTTGCAATCGCACCCAGGCTCTGTAGCCTGGGGTGCCCCAAAAGTCCCTTTGTCCAATAGAAAAATACTAATGCTACTAAAGACTTGAAATGCTTTCAAGGGCCCCGTTGAAGCTTTTGCATCAGGGCCCATGAGTTTCAAGTTTCGCCACTGCCTGCAAGTAATATGGCTGGCTGCCATAGGAATGTCCTACCATATCCTTCTATACAATGCTGTTCATTCACATCTATATTCCAAGGTAAAAGCTATATAATTTTGTCTCAGTGATTATGTCAGAGATACCTTGCCACCAATCCTATGATTTAAATATGTGCTACCTTAATCATAAATTATGTAAGGTGTCTTTGAACGAAACTTAAGAGGTCTCTTATCTCAGACATATGGCACATCAACAGTAGAAGCCATATAGGTCTTTGACACACACAACTTTTAATGCAAAAATGTTGTGTTTCAAACAAGAATCATAACTTACGCTGGGGTCACACTTTGAAGTGTAATAGCGCTTACCACATCCACATCCAGATGCGGTAATCGCAATTACCTTCACACACATTTTAGGAACAAAATTTGTTCCTAAGCCGGAATCCGGCAACCGGATTGGTCTGAATGTGCAATCCGGTTGTCGGATACTTTGTTTATCCCTGCTGCCGCAAGGATGAACAAAGGGTTAATGTAGTTAAAAGATGTGGGCAACATATCTGTAGGTAGTGCTCACCCTCCCTAGAGACATGCTGACCACATAGGTCAGCATATGAAGGGCTAATCACATTTATTTTACAGGCGGCTATTGCCGGCTTTTAATTCAACTGTTCGGCAGGTGTTGCTCGCTAATACAGTAGTTCTATGTCAGCAGCACCGCCATAGAATTACTGTTTAAGCTTTTAGGACCTTGGAGAGCAGCAGATACAGTACATACAATGCGTACTGTATCTGCTTCACTGACAGGAGCTGCCACTGAAGAGTTAGTTTAATTAAAAGCCGGCATAATAAGAATCCAAGTGGGCAACATGTCTCTTGGGGGTGGTCACCCCCCTTCCCTAGAGACATGCTGTTCACACAGGACGGCATGTCAGGGGTTAATTCTATAGTTAACCCATTAGCCGCTATTGTCGGCTTTTAACTGTAATTTCTATTACAGCTGCCAGCTCTTGCATTAGGACCAGTATCCTACACAAATTGCGTAAGCACCACAGACAGCTCCTCATTGAGGGTGCTGTTCTGTAAAATGCTTACGCAAATTGCGTAGGCTACTGGTCCTGATGCAGGACCCGGCGGGTTTAATAGAAAGAATAGATGAAAGCCGACAGTAGCGGCTAAGGGGTTGAACAAAGCCGCTGGCTGCTGAAGGCATTCACATATGCCTTGCGGCAGCCACATGGTCTCCCATAGGAGCCCATTATAACAAAAAGGCTGCGGCAGGAATATCGCTGCGAAAAATGCAGCCTGCATGATTTTTCACGCAGGCTGCAAAACCGGAGGCGGTAACCAGAATGCATGTAGTGCAGTCCGGTTATTATAATGGGCTCCTATAGGCAGCGGTTCCTGATCCGGTTTTGAACTTTTTGACAGCTCAAAACCGGATCAGGATTTCAAAATCCTGCCGCATGTGTGACCCTAGCCTTATTATATCTTCCCGATTTGGCAAATTTTCATTTTTGCACTTTTGTTTGTTGTCATAATTTTCTACCAAAATTCTTACCTTTTTTATTGTTAAATCTACACAGCTATATCAAGGCTTGTTTTTTAGGGACAGGTTGTAGTGTTGAATGACACCATGCATTTTATCATACAAAGCACTAAAAATTAAAAAAATAAATAAATAATACTATATTTTTCACTTTATAAGATGCACCGGATTATAAAATGCACACCAAATTTGGTGACGGAAAAGAGAGAAAAAATATTTTTTAAATTTTAAATGGGGTCCGTCTTATAATCAGTATATATTATTATTATTATTATTATTATTATTTATTTATAGAGCACTATTGATTCCATGGTGCTGTACATGAGAAAGGGTTACATACAGACAAGTTAAAAATACAACGAACAAGCTAACAGTGAGACTAATACAGAGGGGAGAGAGGACTCTGCCCTTGCGGGCTTATGTTCTACAGGGCAATGGGGAGAGAGACAGTAGGCTGGGTTTGTTCTGGATGTGGTTGAGCACTGGATCCAATGGTGGTAGAGCGCCAAGTCCAGTGGTGGTGGAGCACGGGGTCCATTGGTGGTGAGGTAGCACTGTGGTCATCGCAGTCTGTAGGCTGTTCTGAAGAGATGGGATTTCAGGTTCCGCTTGAAGGTTCCAAGTGTGGGGGACAGTCGAACGTTTTGGGGTACATAATTCCAGATAGTATGGGGATGCTCGGATGAAGTCTTGCAGGCGGTTAGATGAGGAACGTACAAGTGTGGAGGAAAGGAGGTGATCTCGGAGGATCGAAGATTACGAGTTGGATGATATCGGGAGATCAGTTCAGAGATATATGGGGGAGACAGATTGTAGATGACTTTGTAAGGCTAGGGTCACACTTGGCATGAGTTTTTTAAGTGCCTTAAAAATAAGCATGCGTTTCTGCATGCTTATTTCATTTCTGCATGCGTTTTTTTAGGTGCCTTTAGGCATCCATGCATTTTTCCATGCATTTTTGAATCAGCACCCAAAAAAGTGCATGAACCATTTTTTTGGCGCTGATTTAAAAACACATGCGTTTTTTAACATGGGCCCCTAAGGAAAACGCATGTGTTTTTGTATGGTACTAAATGGTACCAATGTACCATGCGTTTTTGCATGCGTTTTTGAAGGCAACTCCTCACATAAGTGCAAAAATGCATGGCACTTTAGGCATGCGTTTTTGCTATTGGGGCATACGTTTTTGCTATTGGGACATGCGTTATTTGCATGGGGGCCCATGGGTGCATTTTTGCATGCGTTTTTAGAAATGCAGGTCTCCAAAAACGCTTGTAAAATCTGCAAGTGTGACCCTAGCCTTAGGCTAGGGTCACAGTTGGCATAGGTTTTTTTAGTGCCTTAAAAAAAAGCATGCGTTTCTGCATGCTTTTTTCCATTTCTGCATGCGTTTTTTAAGGTGTTTGATGGCACCCTGCGTTTTTGCATGCGTTTTTAAATCAGCACCCAAAAAAAGTGCATGAACTATTTTTGGTGCTGTTTTAAAAACACATACGTTTTTTAGAAAACACATAAGTTTTTTTAACAAGGGCCCCTAAGGAAAACGCATGCGTTTTTGGATGGTACTAAATGGTACTAATGTACCATGCATTTTTGCATGTGTTTTTGAAGGCAGCTACTCACATAAGTGCAAAAACTCATGCCAAAAACGTATTGCACTTTAGACATGCGTTTTTGCTATTGGGACATGCGTTTTTTAACATGGGGGCCTATGGGTGCGTTTTTGCATGCTTTTTTAAAAACCCAGGTCTCCAAAAAAGCATGAAAAAAATGCAAGTGTGACCCTAGCCTTAGGCTGGGGTCACACTTGGCATGAGTTTTTTTTAGCGACTTAAAAAAACTCATGCGTTTTTGCATGCATTTTTCCATTTCAGCATGCGTTTTTTAAGGTGTCTCATGGCACCCTGCGTTTTTGCATGCGTTTTTAAATCCGCACCAAAAAATAGTGCATGCACTATTTTTTGGTGCTGTTTTAAAAACGCATGTGTTTTTTTAACATGGGCTCCTATGGAAAACGCATGCGTTTTTGGATGGTACTAAATGGTACTAATGTACCATGCGTTTTTGCATGCATTTTTGAAGGCAGCTTTTCACATAAGTGCAAAAACGCACACAAAAATGCATGGTACTGTCACACATGCGTTTTTGCTATTAAGACATGCGTTTTTGCTATTAGGCCATGCGTTTTTTAACATGGGGGCCTATGGGTAAGTTTTTACATACTTTTTTAAAAACGCAGGTCTCCAAAAACTCATGAAAAAAACGCAAGTGTGACCCCAGCCTTAGTCAGTATTAGTATTTTGAATTGGATATGCTGGGGAAGTGGGAGCCAGTGGAGGGATTTTCAGAGGAAAGAAGTGGAGGAATAGCAAGGAGAGAGGTGGATTAGTCGAGCAGCAGAGTTAAGGACAGATTGGAGACATGCAAGAGTGTTAGCAGGGAGGCCGGAGAGGAGGTTGCAATAGTCGAGACGGGAGATTATGACGGCGTGCACTAGTAGTCTAGTAGATTGAGGGTTGAGGAAGGGACTGATTCTGGAAATATTTTTTAGTTGGAGGCGGCAAGGACTTGAATGTGCAGTTTGAAGGATAGGGCAGAAGACTTCAGGTACAGGGCAAAATGTGATGTCACTTATTGTTATAGATAGATCTGGTAAGGAAGGTGTGTGAGATGGAGGAAAGATGATGAGTTCGGTTTTGTCTACATTGAGTTTTGGGAAGCAAGAGGAGATGAAGGAGAATATGGCCGATAGACTCTCTGGGATTCTGGACAGCAGAGAGGTGATGTCTGGGCCAGAGAGGTAGATCTGAGTGTCATCAGCGTACAGGTGATACTGGAAGTCATAGGACTTTATGAGTTGTCCCAGACCAAGGGTATAGATTAAAAAAAGGAGGTGCCCCAGGACAGAGCCTTGAAAGACCCCAACACAGAGGTGATGGGGCAAGGAGGTCGTGGTCAGCAAAGGCTTGTCTGATCAGATCAATCTTGCTGGTGAAGTGTAGGAGGGGGCAGTAGGGGGCAGAGGAGGGAGTTAAATGTGCTGAACAACTGCCTGGGGTTGTGGGACAAAGAGGATATGAGGGTAATGAAGTAATTCTGTTTAGTGGTGGTGAGTGCTGACTTGAATTTGAGAACTGCTTGTTTGAATGCTGTGTAGTCTTCTTGGAAGTATATTTTCTTTCAGCACTGCTCAGCAACCCTAGACGCTCGTCGCTGATATTTAGTGGTGTCTGTGTGCCAGGGTTGTCTGCTAATTTGTCATGTTCTGCCATGAACAAGAGGGGCAACTGTATCTATAGCTGATGTGAGTGTAGAGTTATAGAAAGGTGTAGCATTGCCTGTGTCATGGAGTGAGGATATGGATGATAGCGATAAAATGGCGTTGTAGTGTGTGAACGTGAAGATCTGTGAAAGTTTCTGAGAGGGTGTGCGAGTTGGTGGACATGGATGGCAGGTGAGGAGGACAAGGATAAGAAAGTGAGTAGATGGTGGTCTAAGAGAGGGAGAGGGAAGGTTGTGGGTATAGTTAGGGAGCAGAGGCAGGTGAAGATGGGGTCTAGTGTTTGTCCGTCTGTGTGGGTAGTTGTGGAGGACCATTGATTGAGACCCTCATCCTTGTAGATGACCCCCCATCTTGGTATACATGTCCCCATCCTGATAGATATGTCTACTATCCTGGAATATATGGCCCCCATCCTGGTATATATGTCCCCATTCTGTTAGGTTTGTGCCCCATTCTGGTATATATATGTGCACCCTACTAATATATATGTCCCCCAGCCTGGATTATATACCAGGATGGGGGACATACAGGATGTCCCCCCATCCTGGTACATATATCCTCCATCCATGCACATAGTCCCCCATGGCTTACCAAAAGGGGGTTGCATGGGTGCATGCGATGGCTTCAAGGGTCCATGGGGGTGGGGGCAAAGCCTGGAGCTGCGGGGGTAATCGTGGCACTTTTTGGTGAGCACTACCATTATTATGTCTCCGCATGCATTACCAAGAGGCATAACATGTTCTTGTGTTCAGACCACCAGAAAATGGCCGCGAAGGCAGTGTATGCGCAGACTGTGACCCACAGCAATTCTCTTGAAGTATGGACACAGCAATAATGCCTCTGTAATGTAACGCCTCTCAGCAATGCATGCTGGGACATAATAATGACGCGCATGCGACTCCTCCCTCAGCTCCAGGCTTTGCTGTCCCCGCAATTCCCTGTGGACCCGTGAAGCCACCGCATGCACGTCCGCAACCCCCCTCGGTAAGATTTTTTTTCCATTTATTTTTTAAATTTGGGTTTTAAGACAAACACCCATTTTACCTCCCACTTTGAAACAAACAATCATGTATCTAAAAATCTGAAAAATACGGCAATTTGGGGTGACTGTGAGAAAATAATACAATTGATCCAGGAAGTCTGGATGCTTTTCCAGAACAGTTAGTCGGCATGTGTGATTAGCTCCCTACTGTTTCTAGTGTGGCACATCCTACCGAAAATCCCTGCAGTCTGCTCAAACCAGACTGGCCTGCTCAGACCCTGCTGGTCTGCTCAGACCAGGTTCTGGGACCAGCAAAGCAGAGTGATTTGTAAAAAATGTATTCACTATTAGAAGGAAAAAATTAGCTTTGCATCTTGATTTAGACTGGGATACACATATATATGGATGTCTGTGCAGCTGATGATGTGGATGTCATGCCTCAGTTTCCAGACTCGATCTGGTTTCCACTTTCTGTGTGGTCGGTTTTCTTCCCTGCTGCCAAATTACTGATGGTTCTCTTATCTTTTATTTTCTTCACTTGCTTTGCTGCTAGTAGGGTGTTTCTCACTTTATCATTGTGTCTCTATCCTACCACAGCTTGGGTAGTGCTATTTAAATTGCCCTTATACCAGCCTTCTTTGCTGGCTATATTTCTTGATGGGTTACAGATAAGGATTTCTAGCCCTGAAACTAAGAGATATACAGCCCAGAAACTTAGAGATTTTTCTTGCTAGGCAAAGACAAATTGTTTTACTGCTCTATGTTTGCTCATTTACCTTCCCATCACCTTTTCTCTGTCCTCTATTAGGTTGGTGGTTTCTCTTGCTTTTATTTGTTATTCTCCTTTTTCCTCTTTATATATGTGATTTAAGTTTCCTCATCTTTTGTCCCTGTCTACCTCTGCACACTTTCACATTTTTTGTTACTTGGGCATAGCTGCTTCCCCTCTGGTACCTCAGGAGGAACTATAAACTGCTCGATAGCCTTTCAGGGAGCCAGGCCCGATTTGGGATTTTTAATTGTACAGCTAGAGAACAGGAATCGGTATAGTGTGAGTGCAGCTATTGTGTTGTAGGCTTTAATTGTCCCTTTACCTGTGTTTAAGTTAGTTATGTGCATATCAGTTGAAGTCTCACTCCTTTTAATTCACCCCCCTTTGGTTCTGTGTCTTGCGCTCCTTAAGAAGCCAGATCCTACAGCGCCACTGGTGCATGCTAGTGACTCACCGTTGCCAGGGTCGCAGGTCTCAGGCGATGCTTCACTTGTCACGGTTCCACGCCTGAGGCTGTGGGGCCCGGTGGTCAAATAAAAAGGAGATAAGGGATTGGGATAAAGTCTTGATTATCGTGACGCCACCTGTGGAAGTCCAGTGATGGCACCGGCGCTGCTTGGGCCTCCGGAGCATGTGCGGCAGCTAGATGGGATGCTCCCCACAGGATGAGCAGTAGTCCCCGGGGCCAGGAGCTGCACTGGATGGAATACAGCAGCTCGGGTAGTTTGAGGAGCAGGGGTTAATAACAGTCCTAGAAGAAATGCACTGACACAATGCTCCTCTGTAACGGGTCTTTACTGTAAGTTCGGTGCGGTACACGGCATACAGTTTGTCAAGGTAACGGACCGGGTGGTCCTGGTGATGTACAGCTTTTTGTCCAGAGCTCCACGGTGTTCCTCCTTACTAACCGTCCTACTTAGTTGCTGTCGCTGCCTCAGTGTACCAGTTCAGGGTACTGGGAGAACTTCTATTGGATTCCTTAGCCGGTACGCGAAGCCGGCTGTGAAGGGTCCTGTGTCCCAATGGTGGGTACCCTGTTGGCAAGACTGCGGGGTTAGCAGCTGTAGTGAGGCGCTCCTAAGAAGCTACTCCGTCACTCCGGTTTTGCAGAACAGCGGTGGACGTCTGTTTGCCTCGGAACCGTTGTCCGGTGAGATTGGGCATGGGTGTCTTTTAACCCGTTGCGCAGTTGCTTTGTTGCCCGTTGTCTGGTCCGGGTCACCACTTGATGGTGCCCACCCGGGTTAAGTTACTTTTACAGGACTGCAAGGCACTGTACAGATCCCTGCTCCTTCTCCCTCCTTCCTCCATCTCCAACTACTACCAACTACCCCCCCTCACTACACCTTACACTCCTCCCACCAGGACCTGATTGGCCCTCTACCTCTGAGTGGTGCATGTGGTATATGGAGCTCTGGATTTAACCATTACATCACTGAGACGGGAGATATTACATCTTCAGTCAGGGATGCAATACCTTCCTGTGACGCACTTGTTGTGGGGTGCCACACTAGTGCTTCACAGTACAGTCATGGCCAAAGGTTTTGAGAATGATACAAATATTAATTTTAACAAAGTCTACTGCTTCAGTTTTTCAATTTGCATATACTCCAGAATGTCATAAAGAGTGATCAGCTTAACAATTACTTGCAAAGTCAATATTTGCCTAGGAAATGAACTTTAACCCCCAAAACACATTTCAACATCATTGCAGTCCTGCCTTAAAAGGAGCAGCTAACATCGTTTTAGTGATTGTTCCATTAACACAGGTTTGGGTGTTGATGAGGACAGGGCTGGCGCTCAATCAGTCATGATTAAGTAAGAATGACACCACTGGACACTTTAAAAGGAGGCTGGTGCTTGGTATCATTGATTCTCTTCAGTTAAGCATGGTTATCTCTAAAGAAACACATGCTGCCATCATTGCACTCAGGGCCGGCGTCAGCACCCGGCGTACCCGGGCAAGTGCCGTGGCCCGACTGCTTGGAGGGGGCCCACCGGGCCCCTGAGGGCTAGGGTCACACTTGTGTTGTGACCCTAGCCTGACGCAAGTATTGTCTGCTGCAGCGCAGAGCGTTTAACACTATGCGCTGCCAGCAACTGAGCCCATAGAAACCCGCAGTTTACATTGACAACCAGTGGTTGTCAAGGTAAACGTCGGGTTTCTATGGGCTGCCTCCAGCACATAGCAGCGTTGCAACATACAATACTTGCATAAGGCTAGGGTCACAATGCAAGTGTGACCCTAGCCTCAGGGGCCCCTGAGCACTGCCCCCACAGCCAGAGCCATATCCAGGGGGCAGCTGGGGGGTCATTTTCAGGCTCCTGCAGGCTGCAGCACCGGAGGTCTCCCTCCTCCCCCCTCCACGGGAGCCGACAGAGCTGCACACTCTGAGCTCAGGCTGACAGGACCTGTGATGATGTCAATGGATGGGGAGGAGTCAGGGGTCTCATGATCAGCTCCTCAGTGTATCCAGGACTCTGCTGGCCACCATGAATGATGCTCAAATAAGGTGAAGTTTGTGTGTGGTCAGGAGGCATATACAGTGTGAATGTAGCAGAGGTGAGTGTGTACTAGGTGTATGGCAATTAGGTGAAGGTTATGTGTGGGGTCAGGAGGGATTTACAGTGTGAATGTAGCAGAGGCGAGTGTGTACTAGGTGTATGGAGCAGAGCCGTGTGTGTACGAGGTGTACGGAGCAGAGCCGTGTGTGTACGAGGTGTACGGAGCAGAGCCGTGTGTGTACGAGGTGTACGGAGCAGAGCCGTGTGTGCACGAGGTGTACGGAGCAGAGCTGAGTGTGTACGAGGTGTACGGAGCAGAGCCGTGTGTGTATGAGGTGTACGGAGAAGAGCCGTGTGTGATGAGGTGTACGGAGCGGAGCCGTGTGTGATGAGGTGTACGGAGCGGAGCCGTGTGTGTACGAGGTGTACGGAGCGGAGCCGTGTGTGTATGAGGTGTACGGAGAAGAGCCGTGTGTGTATGAGGTGTACGGAGAAGAGCCGTGTGTGTATGAGGTGTACGGAGAAGAGCCGTGTGTGATGAGGTGTATGGAGCAGAGCCGTGTGAGTACGAGGTGTACGGAGCAGAGCCAAGTGTGTACGAGGTGTATGTAGCAGAGCCACGTGTGTGGTCAGGAGGCATTTACAGTGTGAATGTAGCAGAGGTGAGTGTGTACTAGGTGTATGGCAATTAGGTGAAGTTATGTGTGGGTCAGGAGGGATTTACAGTGTGAATGTAGCAGAGGCGAGTGTGTACTAGGTGTATGGAGCAGAGCCGTGTGTGTACGAGGTGTACGGAGCAGAGCCGTGTGTGTACGAGGTGTACGGAGCAGAGCCGTGTGTGATAGGTGTACAGAGCAGAGCCGTGTGTGCACGAGGTGTACGGAGCAGAGCCGTGTGTGTACGAGGTGTACAGAGCAGAGCCGTGTGTGCACGAGGTGTACGGAGCAGAGCCGTGTGTGTACGAGGTGTACGGAGCAGAGCCGTGTGTGTACGAGGTGTACGGAGCAGAGCCGGTGTGTACGAGGTGTACAGAGCAGAGCCGTGTGTGGACGAGGTGTATGGAGCAGAGCCGTGTGTGTACGAGGTGTACGGAGCAGAGCTGAGTGTGTACGAGGTGTACGGAGCAGAGCTGAGTGTGTACGAGGTGTACGGAGAAGAGCCATGTGTGTATGAGGTGTACGGAGAAGACCATGTGTGATGAGGTGTACGGAGCGGAGCCGTGTGTGATGAGGTGTACGGAGAAGAGCCGTGTGTGTACGAGGTGTACGGAGCGAGCCGTGTGTGTATGAGGTGTACGGAGAGGAGCCGTGTGTGTATGAGGTGTACGGAGAAGAGCCGTGTGTGTATGAGGTGTACGGAGAAGAGCCGTGTGTGTATGAGGTGCATGGAGCAGAGCCGTGTGTGTACGAGGTGTACGGAGCAGAGCCGTGTGTGTACGAGGTGTACGGAGCAGAGCCGTGGTGTGTACGAGGTGTACGGAGCAGAGCCGTGTGTGTACGAGGTGTACGGAGCAGAGCCTTGTGTGTACGAGGTGTACGGAGCAGAGCCGTGTGTGTACGAGGTGTACGGAGCAGAGCCGTGTGTGTACGAGGTGTACGGAGCAGAGCCGTGTGTGTACGAGGTGTACGGAGCGGAGCCGTGAGTGTATGAGGTGTACGGAGCAGAGCCGTGTGTGTACGAGGTGTACGGAGCGGAGCCGTGTGTGTACGAGGTGTACGGAGCGGAGCCGTGTGTGTACGAGGTGTACGGAGAGGAGCCGTGTGTGTATGAGGTGTACGGAGAAGAGCCGTGTGTGTATGAGGTGTACGGAGAAGAGCCGTGTGTGTATAGAGGTGTACGGAGAAGAGCCGTGTGTGTATGAGGTGTACGGAGAAGAGCCGTGTGTGTATGAGGTGTACGGAGCAGAGCCAAGTGTGTACGAGGTGTACAGAGCTGAGCCATGTGTGTACAGGTGTATGGAGCAGAGCCACGTGTGTGGTCAGGAGGCATTTACAGTGTGAATGTAGCAGAGGTGAGTGTGTACTAGGTGTATGGCAATTAGGTGAAGGTTATGTGTGGGGTCAGGAGGGATTTACAGTGTGAATGTAGCAAAGGCGAGTGTGTACTAGGTGTATGGAGCAGAGCCGTGTGTGTACGAGGTGTACGGAGCAGAGGCGAGTGTGTACTAGGTGTATGGAGCAGAGCCGTGTGTGTACGAGGTGTACGGAGCAGAGCCGTGTGTGTACGAGGTGTACGGAGCAGAGCCGTGTGTGTACGAGGTGTACGGAGCAGAGCCGTGTGTGCACGAGGTGTACGGAGCAGAGCCGTGTGTGTACGAGGTGTACGGAGCAGAGCCGTGTGTGTACAAGGTGTACGGAGCAGAGCCTTGTGTGTAGGAGGTGTACGGAGCAGAGCCGTGTGTGTACGAGGTGTACGGAGCAGAGCCGTGTGTGTACGAGGTGTACGGAGCAGAGCCGTGTGTGTACGAGGTGTACGGAGCAGAGCCGTGTGTGTACGAGGTGTACGGAGCAGAGCTGAGTGTGTACGAGGTGTACGGAGCAGAGCTGAGTGTGTACGAGGTGTACGGAGAAGAGCCGTGTGTGATGAGGTGTACGGAGCGGAGCCGTGTGTGATGAGGTGTACGGAGAAGAGCCGTGTGTGTACGAGGTGTACGGAGCGGAGCCGTGTGTGTATGAGGTGTACGGAGAGGAGCCGTGTGTGTATGAGGTGTACGAAGAAGAGCCGTGTGTGTATGAGGTGTACGGAGAAGAGCCGTGTGTGATGAGGTGTACGGAGCAGAGCCGTGTGTGTACGAGGTGTACGGAGCAGAGCCGTGTGTGTACGAGGTGTACGGAGCAGAGCCGTGTGTGTACGAGGTGTACGGAGCAGAGCCGTGTGTGTACGAGGTGTACGGAGCAGAGCCTTGTGTGTACGAGGTGTACGGAGCAGAGCCGTGTGTGTACGAGGTGTACGGAGCAGAGCCGTGTGTGTACGAGGTGTACGGAGCAGAGCCGTGTGTGTACGAGGTGTACGGAGCGGAGCCGTGTGTGTATGAGGTGTACGGAGCGGAGCCGTGTGTGTACGAGGTGTACGGAGCGGAGCCGTGTGTGTGTACGAGGTGTACGGAGCGGAGCCGTGTGTGTACGAGGTGTACGGAGAGGAGCCGTGTGTGTACGAGGTGTACGGAGAAGAGCCGTGTGTGTATGAGGTGTACGGAGAAGAGCCGTGTGTGTATGAGGTGTACGGAGAAGAGCCGTGTGTGTATGAGGTGTACGGAGAAGAGCCGTGTGTGTATGAGGTGTACGGAGCAGAGCCAAGTGTGTACGAGGTGTACAGAGCTGAGCCATGTGTGTACGAGGTGTATGGAGCAGAGCCACGTGTGTACAAGGTGTATGGAGCAGAGCCACGTGTGTACGAGGTGTACAGAGCTGAGCCATATGTGTACGAGGTGTATGGAGCAGAGCCACGTGTGTACGAGGTGTACAGAGCTGAGCCATGTGTGTACGAGGTGTATGGAGCAGAGCCACTTGTGTACGAGGTGTACAGAGCTGAGCCATGTGTGTACGAGGTGTATGGAGCAGAGCCACGTGTGTACGAGGTGTACGGAGCAGAGCCGAGTGTGTACGAGGTGTACGGAGCAGAGCCGCGTGCGTACGAGGTGTATGGAGCAGAGCCGCGTGTGTATGAGGTGTACGAAGCAGAGCCGCGTGTGTATGAAGTATGTGTACCAGTGGTAGCCCCCCGCGGATTCCGCTCCTATAGTCTCAGCCACCTTTGCCAGCAGCATTCTTCTCCAGAGTCTCTTCTGCCGCTGTCTGCATTCTGCAGCTCAGCATGGAGGGGCACGATGTCATCACTGTGCTGATATGTGCAGAGCGACCGGAGGAGACCGGAGCGGCAAGAAGAAAGGTGAGGAGAAAGAGAGATCTGGACGGCCAGACAGTCCGCTTGGCTGCGGTGCCACCATATGGCAGTGCGGCTCCATTGAGCTGCTTGCATTATTTGTGTGCTTCAGGATGCTTGTGTATATACCAAGCATCCTCAGACGCACAAAAATGCAACATTTTGCATTTGAAGGGTATTTTTAAAAGGCGCAAGGGAATGCAATCGCATTTTAGCCCGCTCCTAACAATGTGTAATATACTCACTGTCAGAAACAGCTCTTGCTGGATTCGGCAGTCACTGTTCCTGTAAGGCTGCCTTCACATAGGAGTTTTTTTTAAAAATGTGGCAGTTGCGGTAAAAAAAAAACCCGCATCTGCCGCATTTTCCGTCTAGCGGCTGCACTTGCTGCACGTTTGCGGCAAGCCCCATGCATTGTCTATGGGGCTTGCGGTAAGTGTGCGGCAATATATATATATACACCCATATATATATATATATATATATAGTCCGCGATATGTACTTAAAGGGGGCCCACTGAGACCTTTTCGCCCGGGGCCCACAGAAACCTGGAGCCGGCCCTGATTGCACTGCACAAAAATGGGCTAACAGGGAAGAGTATCACAGCTAGAAAGATTGCACCTCAGTCAACAATCTATCGCACCATCAAGAACTTCAAGGAGAGAGCTTCCATTGTTGTCAAAAAGGCTCCAAGGCGCCCAAGAAAGACCAGCAGGCACCAGGACCGTATCTTCAAACTGTTTCAGCTGCGGGATCGGACTACCAGCAGTGCTGAGCTTGCTCAGGAATGGCAGCAGGCTGGTGTAAGTGCTTCTGCACGCACTGTGAGGCGGAGACTCTTTGAGCAAGGCCTGGTTTCAAGGAGGGCAGCAAAGAAGCCACTTCTCTCCAGAAAAACATCAGGGAC
The DNA here is from genome assembly GCA_033576535.1 of Allobates femoralis. Lineage (NCBI taxonomy): Eukaryota > Metazoa > Chordata > Amphibia > Anura > Aromobatidae > Allobates > Allobates femoralis. The sequence continues at coordinate 369,866,308 of JARQOC010000004.1, forward strand.
CGACTGATATTCTGCAAAAGGTACAGGGAGTGGACTGCTGAGGACTGGGTAAAGTCATTTTCTCTGATGAATCCCCTTTTCGATTGTTTAGGACATCTGGAAAACAGCTTATTCGGAGAAGAAGAGGTGAGTGCTACCACCAGTCTTGTCTCATGCCAAGTGTAAAGCATCCTGAAACTATTCATGTGTGGGGTTGCTTCTCAGCCAAGGGAATCGGCTCACTCACAGTCTTGCCTAAAAACACAGCCATGAATAAAGAATGGTACCAGAATGTCCTCCAAGAGCAACTTCTCCCATCCGTCCAAGAGCAGTTTGGCGCCCAACAATGCCTTTTCCAGCATGATGGAGCACCTTGCCATAAAGCAAAGGTGATAACTAAATGGCTCAGGGAACAAAATATAGAGATTTTGGGTCCATGGCCTGGAAACTCCCCAGATCTTAATCCCATTGAGAACTTGTGGTCAATCATCAAGAGACAAACAAAAACCAACAAATTCTGCCAAAATGCAAGCATTGATTATGCAAGAATGGACTGCTATCAGTCAGGATTTGGTCCAGAAGTTGATTGAGAGCATGCCAGGGAGAATTGCAGAGGTCCTGAAGAAGAAGGGTCAACACTGCAAATATTGACTTACTACATTAACTCATTCTAACTGTCAATATAACCTTTTGGTACTCATAATATGATTGCAATTATATTTCTGTATGTGATATAAACATCAGACAAACACAAATAAAAACCAGAGGGCAGCAGATCATGTGAAAATATAAGTTTGGTGTCATTCTCAAAACTTTTGCCCATGACTGTAGGTTCTTGCTGGTTCTATAGTAATTTTAAGTTTCAGCATGCATCCTCCTCCTGTGGCAGTGCCCTTTTCACCTTCTTTGTTTATTATCAATATAATGGTGCAGCCAGACTTCAAGGTGATAGTAGATCAGGTAATGCTAACTTGGATGCCAGACATGATCTCAGGGTCAAACCAATATAATATGGACTTAGAACAAATTTTTGTTTAGATTTCTCTAATATCATTACAATTTTTATCACATCCCATATTTGCAAATAATGTGACAAGGTGAATTATCATGAGTCAAAATTGATACGGAGGTGGAATTGGGTCAGATTACTGGGTCTTTTAATTGTCATTATAGAATCTGTTGATGTCGTTCCCCCTCAAAATAGAGGCAGTGAGACACTAGTCACTACTTACAAAAAAGCCATGAGGCAGAGAAGTCAAATGTTTCAGGGTCAAATACCAAGAGGGATCATCGTGAACTAAGGGGAAAGGCATAGTCAATTCATGATCCAGGGTCAGACTTCCAGGAGAATAGCTGAACAAAGCAAAGGGACAAGACAAACAGATGGTTAGAGAAGGTCAAAGGTCTGCTAGCAATAGATCAAAATATAGAGAACTGATAAAAGAGGTCAACATGCACTGATGAGCAAATGATATGATTAACAATGACCTGTGACTGACTGCTCAGCTAAATAGCTGAGCAGTCTCTCAGAACAGAAAACACCTGAAAAAGTCCAGCACTTACCAATCTCAGATTTTTACGGCTGAGCTGTCAATCCACATCCCAACAGCTCAGCACGCCCCTGCACTAGATTGGATGACTGATTTGTCAGTCACCAAACTGATAGCTCAGCATGGCCCTGATTCCATAGGTCAGCAAAACTGTCACTCTACTGCATCCAAGACACATTGATTCGAGTAATTGTGAAAGGCAGGCAAATTTTGTCTGATTCATTATCTTTTGCATCTGAGGGGTTCTTCTGTGAATGATGGAAAAGCAAAGGAGTTATCAATGATTGAGTATATATCCTTTGACAAAAATGGTGCTTTAGTGTGATAGACAGGAAGTAGCATTTTGCTTGTTAAGTCAGATAAGGAATCAGCCTTCTGCCTTTTTGTATTGCTTCAACCTCCTTGACCGTCAGCTGGATGGAAATTTTTACTATGCAATGTGCCTCCCCATGGGGTGCTGAATTTGGGACACATGCTGGTGTAAGGCGGGGATGGCACATTGAGTCAGATAGTGGTGGCTGGAAACAAAATACCGAGGGACAGCCAGCCACAAAAGCTTGCGGAAAGCCTCAATGTACTCATGTCTAAACAGCAACTTTTCCAAGAAAAGTAGTCTGGAAATGTGGCTATTTAGTGCTTGGGTCTGTGGGTGAGTGGCTGCAAATTAACTTTTGTGCTCCAAGGCCTGGGTAACACAGTAACATAGTAACATAGTTTTTAAGGTTGAAGGAAGACTTTAAGTCCATCTAGTTCAACCCATAGCCTAACATGTTGATCCAGAGGAAGGCAAAAAAAAAACCATGTGGCAACACTAAGCTCCACATTGGGGAAAAAAAAATTCCTTCCTGACTCCAGATACAGCAATCAGACTAATTCCCTGGATCAACGCCCTATCAAAGAATCTAGTATATATAACTGGTAATGTTATAGTTTTCAAGAAAGGCATCCAGGCCCTTCTTAAATGTTAGTAGTGACTCACTCATTACATCATGTGGCAGAGAGTTCCATAGTCTCATTGCTCTTACAGTAAAGAATCCGCGTCTGTGATTATGATTAAGCCTTCTTTCCTCCAGACGTAGAGGATGCCCCCTTGTCCCAGTCTCAGGCCTTAGAGTAAAGAGATAATTAGAAAGTTCTCTGTACTGTCCCCTCATATATTTATACATTATTATAAGATCACCCCTAAGCCTTCGTTTTTCCAAGCTAAATAACCCCAAGTTTAATAACCTGTCTTGGTATTGCAGACCCCTTAGTCCTCTAATGACTTTTGTCGCTCTTCTCTGGACCCGCTCTAGTTCAGCTATGTCTTTCTTATACACCGGAGACCAGAATTGTACACAGTATTCTAAGTGTGGTCGCACTAGTGACTTGTATAGAGGTAAAATTATGTTCTCCTCATGAGCATCTATGCCTCTTTTAATGCATCCCATTATTTTATTTGCCTTTGCAGCAGCTGCCTGACACTGGCCACTAAATGTGCGTTTGTCATCTACCCATACACCCAGGTCTTTTTCAGTGACAGTTTTGCCCAGTGTTTTACAATTAAGCACATAATTATACCTTTTGCTTCCTCTGCCCAAGTGCATGACTTTACATTTATCCCCATTAAAGCTCATTTGCCATTTAGCAGCCCAAGCTTCTAGTTTACATAAATCCTCCTGTAATATAAAATTGTCCTCCTCTGTATTGATTACCCTGCAGAGTTTAGTGTCATCTGCAAATATTGAGATTCTACTCTGTATGCCCCCTAAAAGGTCATTAATAAATATATTAAATAGAAGCGGGCCCAACACTGACCCCTGTGGTACCCCACTGTTAACTGTGACCCATTCTGAGAGTGTTCCATTAATAACCACCCTTTGTTTCCTATCACTAAGCCAGTTCTTAACCCACTTACACATATTTTCCCCTATCCCCATTGCCCTCATTTTATGTATCAACCTTTTGTGTGGCACCGTATCAAAAGCTTTTGAAAAATCCATGTACACCACATCCACTGCATTTCTTTGGTCCAGTCCAGAACTTACTTCTTCATAGAAGATTATCAGATTAGTTTGACAGGAACGGTCCCTCTTAAAACCACGTTGATAATGGGTCATGAGGTTATTTTTCTTCAGATACTCCAGTATAGCATTTCTTAGAAAACCCTCTAGGATTTTACCCACAGTAGAGGTTAAGCTTACTGGCCTATAATTTCCAAGTTTAGTTTTTGTCCCCTTTTTGAATATTGGCACCACATTTGCTATACGCCAGTCCTGTGGTACAGACCCTGTTATTATGGAATCTTTAAATATTACAAATAATGGTCTATCTATGACAGTACTTAATTCCTGCAGCACTCTGGGGTGTATCCCATCCGGGCCCGGGGATTTGTCAATTTTAGTGATTTTTAGACAATGCTGTACTTCCTCTTGGGTTAAGCAGGTGACATTTAATTGAGAATTTTTGTTATCACTGATCATATTGTCTGTCATGGGATTTTCTTGTGTAAATACTGTTGAAAAAAAGTCATTTAGCATATTGGCTTTTTCCTCATCCTCATCCACCATTTCACCCAGACTATTTTTAAAGGGGCCAACACCATCATTTTTTAGTTTCTTACTATTTATGTAGTTCAAAAATATTTTGGGATTATTTTTACTTTCTCTGGCAATGAGTCTCTCTGTCTCAATCTTTGCTGCCTTGATTTGCTTTTTACAAATGTTATTTAATTTTCTGTATTTATTTAATGCCTCATCACTACCTACTTGCTTTAATTCCCTAAATGCTTTCTTTTTGTCACATATTGCACCTCTTACCTAGGGATGGGCGAGTCTACTCGCTAGGACTCGGGACTCGGCGATTCTGAAGGTACTCGCAGGACTCGTTACTCGGCGAATCTCCCAGCTTGGACTCGCACAGTGACGAGTCCAATGGAATTCAATGTCAATAAGCTTGACTCTTCACAGATACCCGCTGTCAGCAGCGAGTCTGAGCGAGTCTACGATTCCGAGTCCTACGAGTCTATGATTCCGAGTCCTGTATACTGTATTCGGGAGTCGGACTCTCGAATACAGAATCTGTTATGTTCCGAGTCAGCACAGCGTGCGTGTTAGGTCAGAAAACTTGTGAAGATAGCCAATCATAGTCAGTAATGGCATAGCAAAGTTGGTTGTGTCAGGACTATGATTGGCTGCTGTCCATCGTGATGCCTATGTCATCTATGACAGGCAAGGCAGTATATAAGGCTTGTCCCCGCCATTTTGGCCACATTCCTGAGACGATCTGACCTAGTATAGGGAGAGAGAGATATATGCTGGAGCAGATCAGGGATTGTCAGTGTAGGGAAGATTCCTTATATTAACCCAAAAAGCTCTTCTGAGAGCTAGGAGGAGGACGGAGTAGTGCTGTGTAGGCAGGCAGGCAGGCAGGGAGGGAAGGAAGGAGAAGCCTTAGAGTGCACACAGGACGGACCTCATAGCTTAGCTTACTCACTCAGCTTTGCAAACAGCTGCAGTCAGAGGCTTAGCTGAGGTGCTGTTTCCTTTTTGTTTTTGCACCAGATCGATTTTTGTTCCTAATAAGCCATAGAGCGTTATTTTTTCTGTGGCAGACCAGTGCGTTGCTGCTAGCACGTACACCACCTTAGGGAGTGTAGTGTGCGGCTTCACTGCCAAGTGTGAGTGCGCACACTTACCCCGCCAGCAAGTGACGCATTCAGCAACACCTAACCACATCTCGGTGGCTGTGCGCACTTCAAACCAATTTTTTTAGGGAGTGTAGTGTGCGGCTTCACTGCCAAGTGTGAGCGCGCACACTTACCCCGCCAGCAAGTGACGCATTCAGCAACACCTAACCACATCTCGGTGGCTGTGCGCACTTCAAACCAATTTTTTTAGGGAGTGTAGTGTGCGGCTTCACTGCCAAGTGTGAGCGCGCACACTTACCCCGCCAGCAAGTGACGCATTCAGCAACACCTAACCACATCTCGGTGGCTGTGCGCACTTCAAACCAATTTTTTTAGGGAGTGTAGTGTGCGGCTTCACTGCCAAGTGTGAGCGCGCACACTTACCCCGCCAGCAAGTGACGCATTCAGCAACACCTAACCACATCTCGGTGGCTGTGCGCACTTCAAACCAATTTTTTTAGGGAGTGTAGTGTGCGGCTTCACTGCCAAGTGTGAGCGCGCACACTTACCCCGCCAGCAAGTGACGCATTCAGCAACACCTAACCACATCTCGGTGGCTGTGCGCACTTCAAACCAATTTTTTTAGGGAGTGTAGTGTGCGGCTTCACTGCCAAGTGTGAGCGCGCACACTTACCCCGCCAGCAAGTGACGCATTCAGCAACACCTAACCACATCTCGGTGGCTGTGCGCACTTCAAACCAATTTTTTTAGGGAGTGTAGTGTGCAGCTTCACTGCCAAGTGTGAGCGCGCACACTTACCCCGCCAGCAAGTGACGCATTCAGCAACACCTAACCACATCTCGGTGGCTGTGCGCACTTCAAACCAATTTTTTTAGGAAGTGTAGTGTGCGGCTTCACTGCCAAGTGTGAGTGCGCACACTTACCCCGCCAGCAAGTGACGCATACAGCAACACCTAACTCCAACTCGGTGACTGTGCATTCGTCAACAATGTCTCAAAAAAAAACAATTAACAAAAAGGATGTTGCAAAGGGACAGGGACGAGGTCGTGGCCACAGCAGTCTTGCCCAAGAAGGCACTGGTACAAGTACACAGCCTAGGATTGATAGAACGTCCTTTTTTCTACCTAGAAATCCCAGTACTCAAAAAAAACGTGTGTTGAGGCCGGATGAGCATGACAAGATAACATCTTGGATGGCTCAGACGCCCTCGACCACTGGTTCTTGCAGTACGCAATCATCCGTGGCAAGACATTCTAGTGTCGCTACAGACAATGCAGCGCCATCCAATCCTCAAAGTCTTCATATTGCCTCAACCCATCGGCAGCCAGAGGAAAATTTGGATATGGACCTTGGTCACTCGGATGACTTATTCGGTTCTTATCAAGGGGTTTCTTTGTCACTGCCTGACGAGATACTTGAAGTAGACGAAATGTCTACTCATGGCCAAAGTTTGGAAGTACCGCGTCCTGAAGAAAGACACTTTCACGAAATGCAAACAGTATCTCAGGAGGTGGATGAGGATGATGAGACACACATCTCATCTGGCCAGCCTGCTCAGTCAGTTTATCCAGAATCCTTTGAACTGGAAGGGGTGGATGATGACACCACAGATCCTACCTGGATTGCTGAATTGCATAGCCAAGAGAGCAGCCAGGAGGACGAAAGTGGCTATGTACCACTGGCAAAATCACAAAGGCGTACTGTCTCCAGAACACAAACTGTGAGAACAGTTGCCCAAATAGCGTCAACTGTGGCACAAACTGTGCCAACTGTTGCACAAACTGCAAACACAGTTGCCCAAAATGTGTCCACAGTTGGTGTTGAACAGAGTCATCCTCCTCTTCCTCCAATTAAAAATAAAAGGACGAACAGTCAGTGTGTGGCAATTTTTTAAGGATAGCCCAACAGTACCAAATATGGTTATCTGTAAGATGTGCCAGGCAAGGCTTAGCAGAGGCACGGTAAAAGGAAACCAGAGCACCAGCAGTATGCGCAAGCATATGTCTCTTAAGCACCCAATTCAGTGGGCACCCTATCAGGGTTCAAAATCAGTGCCTTCTGATCCAAACACTTCCAGGCCACCTCAGATCCATCCTTCACCAGCAAGTGTTCAGGCTTCAGCTCCTGCTCAAGCGTACTCCTCCCAAGGTGCTTTACAAGACAGACATGACAGTAGTCAATCCTCTTGTCAGTCTGGTCCAAACGTGCAGTTGTCTGTGCCACAGCTGTATGAAAGACAGCGGAAGTTCCAACCGACACACCCATATTCCCAAAAAGTGACTGCGAAAATAGCCAAGTTGTTAGCTGTGGAAATGCTGCCGTTTAGGCTTGTGGGTACAGAGTCTTTTCGGGAGTTGATGGCTGAGGCAGCACCACGATACTCTGTACCCAGCCGCTACTTTTTCTCACGTAGTGCCGTTCCCGCCTTACACCAGCACGTGGTTAACAACTTAAAACGTGCTTTAACAAATGCTGTCACCGCAAAAGTCCACCTAACAACGGACACGTGGACAAGTAGTTGTGGACAGGGCAGATACATTTCACTAACGGCTCACTGGATCAACCTGGTGGAGAGTGTCCCAACTTCTAAAACTGTACCATCTGACATACTACCAACTCCACGAATAGCGGGCCCAACATCATTCCGGGTGTCTGCCTCCTCATATATGTCCAGTGCCCAATCGGCTTCTGCCACTTCCTTGTCCACTGCTGAGCCTCACGCACCATCACGTCCGAGTTGGGAGCTTTGCAGTACTGCTTCTGCAAGGCGACAACAGGCTCTTCTGAAGCTTATCTGCCTAGGTGACACACGTCACACTGCAACAGAGTTGTGGAAAGGTCTCAAGCAACAGACCGATGAGTGGCTGGCCCCACTGGAACTACAACCAGGTCTAGTTGTGAGCGATAATGGTGCAAACCTTGTGGCGGCAATAAAGCACGGTAAACTTGTACATGTGCCTTGCATGGCTCACGTCCTGAACCTGGTAGTTCAGAAATTCCTCAAAATATACCCAGAGTTATCTGAGCTACTGGATAAGGTGAGGCGAATTTGCGCCCACTTTAGACATTCGTCCACAGCAGCTGCAAGTCTTTCAGCCCTTCAAATCCAATTTAACTTGCCGAAACACAGGCTAATTTGCGACATGCCTACGCGATGGAACTCCACCTTCCATATGTTGGCAAGGTTTAATGAGCAGCAGAAGGCAATAGCGGAATTTCAGCTGCAACATGCCCGTCAACCTGGAAGTCATACCACACACATCAGTACTTTCGAGTGGGTCTGGATCGCTGACCTTTGCGAGTTGCTGGATAACTTCGAATACTGTACCAAACTTGTCAGTGGGGATCAGTCGATTATAAGTCTCACCATCCCCATGCTCTGCCTGCTCCAAGAATCCCTAATGAATCTCAAAACAGATGCTTTGAGAGCACAGCGGATGGCTATGGAGCCAGAATTGAACATCGCTGATCCTAGCCACCCAAGCCAATATCAGCAGGCTACATTGGTTCAGGAAGATGGTGATGAGGGTGATGATGAAGAAGATTTATTTTTCTCTGGTACTGATGTGAACCCTGATGGGACTCCCAACCCTACGTTTATGTCGGTACAGCATGGGTGGGCTGAAGAGGAGGAGGCGGACACCGATTTAGAGGCCACGACGCGTAGTGATCTTCATTCTGTTGTAACCGAGGAGATGAGTCTTTGCAGCTTAGCACACATGGCTGAAGTAATGTGTCAATGTGTCTCCAAAGATCCACGCGTCATACACATCTATGACAGCGACCTCTACTGGTTGTCAACGTTTTTGGACCCACGGTACAAAGACAAATTTCAGTCGCTGCTGTCGCACTCATCCAGGGGCTTAACGATGGATCATGTAAAGAGGGTTCTTCTTGATATTTTGCTGGCAATATCACCGTCTGAATCCGCTATACATCGAAGAACCAGCTCTTTCCAACAGCAGCCTTTGGTTGGGACACAAACGCCATCAATGACAAGAAGAGGTGGGGTAAGATGTCCGCCAACTGGGCGATGTTCAACAGACCTTCCAATCAAGAACGGAATTTGCCTACGGTGACCTTGAGTAGGAGACAACAATTGTCCAACATGGTGCAGCAGTATCTCAGTGACAGTACCAGCTTCCTAACCGACCCTTCTGTACCCTTTAATTACTGGGTTTCCAAGCTGCACACTTGGACTGAGCTGTCATTGTATGCCTTGGAGGTGCTGGCATGCCCAGCTGCTAGTGTGACATCAGAGCGTGTTTTCAGTGCCGCTGGGGGTATAGTCACTGATAGAAGGTCCCGCCTCACCACAGAAAATGCCGACAGGCTCACTCTAATTAAATTCAACAAGGATTGGATATCATCACAGTTCCTAAGCCCTCCTGACGACAGTACACAATCCTAGATTAACCTAATCATAATTTATATGATTGGGATATTGCGCTGTTAACAATATGCCCATTTTGGACAGAATTAATGACATGTCCTTAGCCTGTTGATTTCATAGGCACCCAGTCTATGCATGGGAATTATGTACTATAAGGGGCCCAAGCCTAGCCTGCATATTGCCGCATCCCTAGTCAACAATAAATGCTATGGGCCAAGCGCCCTGCTTTATTAAAAATGACTTTATTAACCTTTGGGCTAATTTTTTGAGCCACCCAGGCTAACAAGCTTATCAGGGTTTTGTAGACACCCTGGCTAACAAGCTTTTCATGGCCCTTAGGCCTGCATTAATACCAAAAATGGGAAACAGCCCCTTGGGCTAATTTTTTGAGCCACCCAGGCTAACAAGCTTATCATGGTTTGGGAGACACCCTGGCTAACAAGCTTTTTATGGCCCTTAGGCCTACATTTATACAAAAAATGGCAAACAGCCCCTTGGGCTAATTTTTTGAGCCACACAGGCTAACAAGCTTATCATGGTTTGGGAGACACCCTGGCTAACAAGCTTTTCATGGCCCTTAGGCCTGCATTAATACCAAAAATGGGAAACAGCCCCTTGGGCTAATTTTTGAGCCACCCAGGCTAACAAGCTTATCATGGTTTGGGAGACACCCTGGCTAACAAGCTTTTTATGGCCCTTAGGCCTACATTTATACAAAAAATGGCAAACAGCCCCTTGGGCTAATTTTTGGAGCCACCAGGCTAACAAGCTTATCATGGTTTGGGAGACACCCTGGCTAACAAGCTTTTTATGGCCCTTAGGCCTACATTTATACAAAAATGGCAAACAGCCCCTTGGGCTAATTTTTGGAGCCACACAGGCTAACAAGCTTATCATGGTTTGGGAGACACCCTGGCTAACAAGCTTTTCATGGCCCTTAGGCCTGCATTATAACCAAAAATGGCAAACAAGCCCCTTGGCTAATTTTTCGACGGCACCAATCCTATGCCTGCATCGTGGGCGTTGCTTGGACTATCATCCTGCTGGAGCCTGGTGAAGGGTCCCACTGTACGCTCCATACAAAACGCGTAGACGCGATGTGTAGCATGTAGACGTCCCAGCCTCTCACATGTGTGTTCATAGTCTTGTTGCCATAGCGAGGCATAAAGTAACCCCCCAAACACAGGCACTGTTTGTCAGCAACAGTTGTATGTGGAGTCATGATTTGACACTTAGTAACCAAGGTGACTTCATGCGCCATGCGGGCCGTAAAGTACTTGCTAATGATGCTCTCTCCCCTGTCCCCCACGCCAAATGTCTCGGGGTAATCCTTGACTCCTCCCTCTCCTTCAAGCCCCACCTGTAGTCCCTAACCAAGTCCCTGTGACTCCAACTCAAAAATATTTAACCAATTCGGTTGTTCCTCAATCCTGACACTGCTGAAACACTCATAATGCCCTCATCATCTCCCGCCTTGACTACTGCAACCTCCTTCGCATAGGTCTCCCTGCCAACTCTATTGCACCTCTCCAATCTATACTAAACTCTGCTGCCCGACTAATCCATCTGTCCTCACGCTACTCCCCTGCCTACCCCCTCTGCCAAGCCCTTCACTGGCCCCTCCGCCACACAGAGAGCTCACTTTAAAACACTGACCATTACATTCAAAGCCTTACACAACCGATCCCCACCATACATCTCCGACATGATCTCCCGATACCATCCCTCACGCAACCTGCGTTCATCCCAAGAACTTGTCCTACAGTCCACCCTCATCTCCTCTTCCCACAACCGCATACAGGATTTCTCCCGTCATCCGCCATGCTCTGGAACTCCCTGCCCCACCTCATCAGTCAGTCGCCTACCCTGTGAACCTTCAAGAGACACCTAAAGACTCACCTCTTCCGACAGGCCTACAACCTGCCATGAGACCCCGCTACACGCCCCACGACCGACACCTTCCCCACCCTATTGTATCCCCACCCACCCCTCGTAGAATGTGAGCCCACGCGTACAGGGTCCTCTACTCTTGTACCTGTATGACCTTATTGTCTATGTTTATTGTACTTGTCCTTGTCTACCTTTACCTCATGTAAAGCGCCATGGAACCTATCGGCGCTATATAAATAAATAATAATTATAATAATTATGATGACTTGAAGCCCACCCACAAAAAAAACTACACATTCATTCCTTGAAAAAAGACAGACACAAAGCTGTTTTTTAAAACTGTGTTTAAAAAAAAAATGGCAGAACTGGTTGGACATTACCAAAAATACAACCTCTTAAAATTAAAGTAGTAACCAACAAATGGAGCCCTACAGGTCCTGGTAGGTGGGCTGTGCGTCTTGTAAAAGGTCAAGGGCCCCACGTATGGCCTGGCCGAACCCTTCAGGGTGGATCCTCTGCACAGGTGTAGGGAACGGTGGTAGGTCCCTGTTAGCTGGCCACTGGCAGTGAGGCAAAGGCGGTATAGCCCTGTGGGGTGGCACATGGCTTTCCCGTGTTGTGGGCCTGCCCAGCCTGTTAGAGGCCGATATTTTCCACCCATCCAAATATTGGAAAACATCACCTGGGTCGTTAGTGGGCTGACAGGCTTCAAGCACTATCTGTAATGCTGACCTTGCCCGCAGTAGCCTGTCAAATGGAATATTATCCATGAATGGTATAATACTGCGGGCAAAGTCAGCATTACTCTGTTGAACACTTAAATGAGGTGACCCCGGGATCGGACCATAAGCTGGGCCTGCCGCTGGTGGTGGCGGTGGTGGTGCTGGCCCTGCCGCTGGTGGCGGCGGTGGTGCTGCTGGCCCTGCCGCTGGTGGCGGTGGTGGTGGTGGTGGCGGCGACGGCGGTGGTGGTGTTGATGGCCCTGCCGCTGGTGGCGGCGGTGGTGGTGCTGGCCCGGCCGCTGGTGGCGGCGGTGGTGGTGCTGGCCCTGGCGCTGCTGGCGGCGATGTGTGGTGGTGGTGGCGGCGGCGACGGCGGTGGTGGTGGTGGCGGCGGCCGTGGTGGAGGTGGTCGGTTTTCTCCACGCCGCCTTCTGTTTGGCGGTGGAGGGTTAACAGCACGCCGCCCTCTGTAGTAAGCTTCTCTGTGGGTAAAGTAAAAAAAAATTTGGTGAATGCATTGCATTTGGAAACAAAAACATAGGTCAAACATTAAGTTGTACGCTTTTTAGACTCTGTGTATCTGTGTATTCTTAATCAGATATTTGTTATTATTATGAAAGAATAACCAACTGTACATAACATAAAGGAATACGTGACTTTCTTTGCTAATTCCATACTAATACATAATTTTTCCCCCCTGATTACCACCCCCCCCCCCCATCCCATCTAATCTAGACGATCAATAACACCAATGGTTCACATGAAAAAAAAAAGTCCCCCTGACTTCACTTTTAACTTGACATACTTAATTAACAAAACTTGTAGCTTATATCATCTATATAAAGCAGGGAAGGGGTTGAAAGGTATACAATATATATATATAATCTATTTATATAATCGGGAGTTTGAAATTCCGGCACTGTAGCCGAATCCCAAACTCCTTAGCGTCACTGCGAGCGGAGACGCGTATGCGCCTTCGCGAGCCGCAGACGCTTAACTCACACAGCCGCTATAGCGTTTTCTCGAGCGGCCTCGCGCCCTCCGCTCACAGCAAGACCTGCGCCCCTCACAGCGCCCCATCCGCCCCGGCATGCTGGCATTTGTACTTCCCCCGTCTGTGCACCCACAGGTCTTAGCAGATCACTGATGCTGACAGCGGGGAGGGACAATACAGACAATCAAATCAGGAGGAGGTCAGTGTCAGGAGGAGATGACAGCCGCCCGCCGGGGCCTGTGACACTGCAGAGGTCACAGCGGGGCTGTGTGTGCGGACAACGGGGAGGCCGGGGGCTACGGACGTACCGGACACGTCCTCTGCTCCTGGAGATGTGCCGGGGTCCGCGCTCGCAGCGTATCTGACGCAGGAGCCGCGCTCACCACGCCCACACCACGCCCTCTGCCAAACAACCCACACCTCTCACTAACCTCCTGCAGCTAACCACACCCCATGTTTACCTTTGCCATGATGTCATTCAGCTGCGGCCGCTATCTTTAATAAGGTCAGTAATGATGGCAGTAATCGGATCTCTGCTCCCTCTAGCACGCCCCAACACTGTAGCACCATCTATTAACCCTATTCTCATCACCTATATACTCTGCTACCCACTGAGCCGCCTGTATACTCTGCTACCCACAGACCCCCTGTATACTCTGCTACCCACAGAGCCGTCTTTATACTCTGCTACCTCAGACCCGCCTGTATACTCTGCTACCCACAGACCCGCCTGTATACTCTGCTACCCACAGAGCCGCCTGTATACTCTGCTACCTCAGACCCGCCTGTATACTCTGCTACCCACAGACCCGCCTGTATACTCTGCTACCCACAGAGCCGTCTTTATACTCTGCTACCTCAGACCCGCCTGTATACTCTGCTACCCACAGAGCCGTCTTTATACTCTGCTACCTCAGACCCGCCTGTATACTCTGCTACCCACAGACCCGCCTGTATACTCTGCTACCTCAGACCCGCCTGTATACTCTGCTACCCACAGACCCGCCTGTATACTCTGCTACCCACAGAGCCGCCTGTATACTCTGCTACCTACAGACCCGCCTGTATACTCTGCTACCCACAGACCCGCCTGTATACTCTGCTACCCACAGAGCCGCCTGTATACTCTGCTACCTCAGACCCGCCTGTATACTCTGCTACCCACAGACCCGCCTGTATACTCTGCTACCCACAGAGCCGTCTTTATACTCTGCTACCTCAGACCCGCCTGTATACTCTGCTACCCACAGAGCCGTCTTTATACTCTGCTACCTCAGACCGCCTGTATACTCTGCTACCCACAGACCCGCCTGTATACTCTGCTACCTCAGACCCGCCTGTATACTCTGCTACCACAGACCGCCTGTATACTCTGCTACCCACAGAGCCGTCTTTATACTCTGCTACCTCAGACCCGCCTGTATACTCTGCTACCCACAGACCCGCCTGTATACTCTGCTACCTCAGACCCGCCTGTATACTCTGCTACCCACAGACCCGCCTGTATACTCTGCTACCCACAAGCCGTCTTTATACTCTGCTACCTCAGACCCGCCTGTATACTCTGCTACCCACAGAGCCGCCTGTATACTCTGCTACCTCAGACCCGCCTGTATACTCTGCTACCCACAGAGCCACGTGTATACTCTGCTACCCACAGAGCCGAATTGGAACCTAATGTATATATTAATAAATAATACTAAATGTACACAACAGTGCTGCAGACACATACCTTGGCATACGGGCCACCGGGTGAAGGAAGGACAGCCGGTCGTAAAAATGGTAGTGGTTCAGCAATGGAGCGGCTCCCGGTTCTCTCTCTGAGTACTGCCGGTACTGCTTCCTATGCTGGTCCCGGCAGCTCCTCCACCGTTTTTTAAGATGGTCAACTGTGAAATGATTTCAAACCGGGTTTAGAGATGTGTAATATTTGAAACAACAAAAGTATGTGTACAAATCAACAATAACATTTTATTCATTTTGTGTGTGTAATGTGTATACAAGGCACAGTGACACGACAGTGTGGAACATCATCAACAGCATTACGGACATTGAGCTCACGTGGCCACAATCACAAATGAGGCAGGACACATGTCAACGCATAGAGAATGTAATAGTGCGGGCACCAGACTCTGGTCATTAGTGGTATTTATATACACCCAACCCCTTGGCCGAAAGAGCCAGGAGGATCAGACCTTAAACTAAGTGTACTGTTGTGACCCCATCCAAATATAGGCAACTATGTGGTGGAGCATGATAACACATTCAGGGTCCTGTATACCCTGCTATGGGGGCCCTGTATTCCCACTGCTGGGGGCCCTGTAAACCCACTGGGCCACTGTCTACCCACTGCTGGGGGCCCTGTATACCCACTGCTGGGGGGGCCTGTACACACACTGAGGGCCCTGTATACAGGGACTGACTGGCACCCTACAGTTTGGGTCGCAACCCTCCCTCACCGGCCCGACACAGGTGAGGACGGGGGTGGGGGGGGGGTGATGACTGGCGGCCGCCTCACAGTCACCGCAGCTCCCGCATTCTCCTATGGCTCGCTCCCAGCCGCAGCCTCGCGCTCCTCACAGCCGCTCGCTAACAGTCGCAGCCGCACGCCACTCACAGACGCTCACTCCCGGACGCAGCCGCGCGCTGATGACGTCATCGCGCGGCCAGGAGCTTCCGTTTCCGCCTGCTGCTTCAGGGACATGCGGATTATTCATGCTCCTGCAGCCGCATGACCCGTGGCACCTGGGCCAGTCCGCCCCTGCCTGTATACCACAATATGGGGGCATGTATACCCATCTGGGGGCCTGTATACTCTGCAGGGGGAGGTGTATACTCTGCTGGGGGGCTGTCTACCAGTGATAGCCGCTGTATACCAGGATGGCGGTCAATATGTTTTCACAGTTTTTGGGGGCAAAAATAGGGGGGTCGGCTTATACACGGGTCGGCTTATACACGAGTATATATACAGTAAATGCAATATATAACGTGTGAACTCATTTAACTTACTTAGATTGCTCTGTTCCTCATGGTCACTCCGATGGAACGCAGGGAACATCTCTTGGGCGATCTCTCTCCAGGCTGTATTAATTTGGGTCGTATCCCCATAGTCAGGATCTGTAGGGAGCCATAGAAATGGACGAGCCTCCACAAGTGCAATAAGACGCAGTGTGTTCACCGTGCCACGGCCTGCTGCCATGATTGCAATGATGAATGGATTGCTCTGTGTGTGCGCCTGTCAGCGCGACTCGTTTCCTGTTTCCTTAAAGCACGGTGTGTGCTGGAGAATCGCTTCCCTCGCATCATCGGCTCCAAGCCTCAAAGTAAGAGAAAAACCAGCGAGTTTGGACTCGCACACTTTCAGAGACACATCAGCGAGTTGTAAATGTCATTATTCGCTATTACTCGGTTCCCTATTCATTAACATTGGACTCGCTGGACTCGCAACGAGTCCCGAGTCCTTGACTCGGACTCGTTGGGGTCTTGCGATTCCGAGTCTTTTAGGACTCGCCCATCTCTACTCTTACCGCTTTATTTAGCCATAGTGGTTTCCTCCTATTTCTAGCATGCTTAATCCCATAGGGTATATATTGTGCACAGGTCCTATTCAGGATGCTAATAAACATCTCTCATTTGCTTTGTGTACTTTTATGTCTCAGGACATCGTCCCAGTTTATTGCTCTAAGATCATCTCTCAACCGTTGGAAATTTGCCTTCCTGAAGTTTAGTGTCCTTGTAGCCCCTCTACTACACATCTTAGTAAAGGATACTTGAAAGCTTATTA
Source organism: Allobates femoralis (assembly GCA_033576535.1). NCBI lineage: Eukaryota > Metazoa > Chordata > Amphibia > Anura > Aromobatidae > Allobates > Allobates femoralis. The sequence continues at coordinate 369,883,248 of JARQOC010000004.1, forward strand.
GGTTATGATCACTATTACCCAAGTGACCTCCAACCCGTATATTTGATATGCGGTCTGGTCTGTTGGTTAATATTAGGTCCAGCAGAGCCCCCCTTCTTGTTGGGTCCTGAACCAGTTGTGAAAGGTAATTGTCTCTCATAGTTTTCAAAAACTTATTACCTTTGCTGGAACTGCAGGTTTCTGATCCCCAATGTATTTCAGGGTAGTTGAAGTCCCCCATAATAATGACTTCTCCCTGAGTCGCTGCTTCATCTATTTGCTTTATGAGGATATTCTCCTCCACTTCCATTATTGTTGGGGACTTAAAACAAACCCCTATCAGTAATTTATTATTTTTTCCCCCTCCCCTTATCTCCACCCACAGGGACTCCACATTTCCATTAGATTCACCTATATTATCACGCAGGATGGGTTTTAAGGATGATTTTACGTATAAACATACACCTCCTTCTCACTTATTTGTACGGTCATTTCTGAACAGACAATAGCCCTGTAAATTAACAGCCCAGTCATGGCTCTCGTCCAGCCAAGTCTCCGAAATCCCCACCATGTCATAATTATTTTCCAACAAAATCAATTCTAATTCCTCCATTTTGTTGGTGAGGCTTCTGGCATTAGTGTACATGCACTTTATGCATCTCTCTTTACCTCTATTCCTTCCTACTATATTGACTGTTCAAACCCCACCCCCCATGCCACCCCCAATTTTATTACTTGTGCCTAGGTTACTATTTACACTATCTCCTATACAATGAATACCCTCCCCCCCAATCCCTAGTTTAAACACTCCTCCAACCTTCTAGCCATTTTCTCCCCCAGCACAGCTGCACCCTCCCCTTTGAGGTGTAGCCCGTCCCTAGCATAGAACCTGTAGCCAACAGAGAAGTCGGCCCAGTTCTCCAGGAACCCAAACCCCTCCTTCCTACACCAATTCCTGAGCCACTTATTTATCTCCCTAATCTCCCTTTGCCTCTCTGGTGTGGCACATGGTACAGGCAGTATTTCAGAGAATACTACCTTGGAGGTCCTTGCCTTAAGCTTGCAGCCTAATTCCCTGAAATCGTCTTTAAGGACCTTCCACCTACCTCTAACTTTGTCATTTGTGCCAATGTGCACCATGACCGCTGGGTCCTCACCAGCCCCCCCCAGTAATCTGTCAACCTAATCAGCGATGTGCCGGACTCGAGCGCCAGGTAGGCAGCACACTGTTCGACGATCCCTGTCTTTGTGACAGATTGCCCTATCTATCCCCCTAATAATTGAGTCCCCCACTACCAGCACCTGTCTGGCCTGCCCTTCTCTCCTGTTTTCTCCCTTACTGGAGCAGACACTCCTCTGGCTTTCAGAGGTCATGCCCTGCTGCAGCAGTGCTGTACCTGAACTCACACCCCCCTCATCTGCCAACATAGCAAATTTATTGGGGTGTGCCAGATCAGGGCTAGCCTCCCTGGCACCCTTCCCTCTCCTCCGTCTTCTAACTGTCACCCAACTAGATACCTCACGGTCCTGCAGCTCCATACTACCATCCTCCCCCACATCTATCCCATTGAGCAGCTGTTCAGTGAGCAGCAGACTCCTTTCCATATTGTCTATGGATCTCAGCGTTGTCAGTTGTTCATTTAGATCCAGTATCTGGGCTTCCAAATGCACAACGTACTCACATCTCACACAGCAGTATGCACCCTCGACCGGCTGTTCAAGGAATGCATACATGTGGCAAGATGTGCACTGGATGGCATTGCCAATCATGGAGCTCATTTCCTAATGGGGATTGCACCAGACAGAAATGATAAGTAAAAAGAAATGCAAAGTATTAATTAAATACAACCTGCAATTCAGTAAGTCCTCCATTCCAAACTCCCTGAATCCAAAGTCACTGAATCACAAGTCACACACTTACTTCCGTCCGAACTTATGCTCCCAGTCACACTCAGCTCGTGTCACACTCGCTAGAAAATCAGATTTAAATCTTTTTTTTTTCCCTTAGCAGAAAATCAGTTTACAGCTCAGTGTACTTCCAAAGCACACTGAGGGTAGGGTCAGCTGAACGCTGCACTGGGACAAAGAACTGGATGTGGTTGCTGATGTTGGTTGAGAATGTGCAACAACAGGAGCAGGGCAGAAGGCATCTACGCCTTTGTCCTGGGCAGGGAACTGAGCAGCATGATGAACAGTGGACGAGGCAGTGATGTCACCCCCAGACACTGATTGTAGAGCCAGGTGTTTGGCCAACCTACCGTGTTTTCCCGAAAGTAAGCCCCCCCGATTGTAAGGCCGCCTAGGGGTAAAGGGGGGGCCTGCTAATGTAAGGCCTCCCCAGAATATAAGGCCTTACAACCGGGGGGGGGGGGCTAATGTAAGGCCCCTAGCGGGGGGGGAGAGCGGGAGCGGGTCGCACGTCACGTGCGCCCGCTCATTGGATATGCACAACATCCCCCTGTCATTCAGCGGCAGGGGGAGCAGTGCATTATGTATATGGGCCCCCTCCTGCTGGCACACTACCCCCCAGCCGGTGTTCTGAGGCCCCCCCTGCTGCTACTGCTCACATCTTACCCGCCAGGGTCTTCTTGCAGCAGCCAGCGTGTCGTTTCTCTGTCCTCAGCTGTCTCCCGGATCATGTGACCGGCCGGTCGCAATATCTATGACGTCATGCGCTGCGACGGGTCACATCATCCGGGAGACAGCTGAGGACGGAGAACCGACGCGCTGGCTGCTGCAAGAAGACCCTGGAGGGTAAGATGTGAGCAGCAGCAGCAGGGGGGGCCTCAGAACACCAGCTGGGGGGTAGTGTGCCAGCAGGAGGGGGCCTGTATGCCACAATGGCTGGGAGCTGTATGCCACACTGGCTGGGGGCTGTATACCACACTGGCTGGGGGCTGTATACCCTGTGTACTACACTGGCTGGGGGCTGTATACCCAGTGTACCACACTGGCTGGGGGCTGTATACCCTGTGTACCACACTGGCTGGGGGCTGAATACCACACTGGCTGGGGGCTGTATACCACACTGGCTGGGGGCTGTATACCACACTGGCTGTGGGCTGTATACCACACTGGCTGGGGGCTGTATACCACACTGATGGGGCCTGTATACCCTGTGTACCACACTGCTGGGCTGTATACCACACTGCGGGGGGCTGTATACCTGTGCTGGGGGCTGTATTCCGGGGTGGCGGTCTGCTGCATTTCCCACCCTCGGTGTGTGTGTGTGTGTATGTGAGTAGGCTGGGGCTGCCAATATAAGACCCCCCCCCCCGAAAGTAAGACAGGGGGCCACTTTTTTACCCCCAAAAAAATGTAAGACAGGGTCTTACTTTCGGGAAAACACGGTAGTTGGATTTTTTCTTGACATGTGCTTGAGCATGCTAGTGTTAGTCCCGCTAGTAGTGGTTAGGCCCCTGCTAATCTTGGCACTGGTTGAAAAGGAGCATTTTTTATCATCTATTCTACACTTTCTTGAAAAAAGCGCCAGACTGGTGAACACCTAACGATTTGTCTGGGAACTTGACATTTGTGGGTGTTATGCAAAACAGTATACTGTCTTCTCCCTCTCGCCTCCTGTACTCTGGTCTTACTGACTTGTTGACTTAACAACATTATGCAAAGGTCGTAAGGACCGGAGGGTACTCGACCATGTGCGATCAGTCACAGCGATGTCACGATCGCAGTCCCGGTGGTCGTGGCCCTGAACAAGCATGGAAAGGGGATATTTATATGGGAAAAGCCTTTTTCATGACACCACCTGTGGTATCTGGTCAGGGATGACCATCGCTGCTGCAAAGGCCCCCAGGGGATAGATGTTGTGGCAGGTTGGGTGAAACACTCCCCACAGGCAGAGCGGGCCTCTGGGATTTAATGTGGTGAAATGTAGAGATGCTGGGAGTAGTTGTGGATGCAGGAAGGAGTAGACAGACAAAGGGTTGCAGTTCTTACTAGCCTCTTTACTGTTGTACCTTTCAGTGCAAACCCAGCCAGGGTACAAATTGGCCAGCCCTCAGAGAGTCCAGAAACACTCCTATGAGACACCATTCTTTGCTGCCCTTTCTGTGCTGTTTTTCTCTCCTTCCCTGTCCTGCACCTTTGTGTTATGGGTCCAAAGGCAGGCGTCCACGTGCCCTGTCGAGCAATGGCCTAGCATGTTCTCTTGGACCTCCATAGTCACTGTGCCTGGGAGTGTACACGGGGTTGGCTACTGCACTTACAGTCCAGTTACCTCCGGTTTCCTGGCTTGAACAAACAGTTTTCACACCAGCTGGGGCTGGTCCCCTCATTGAGCTACTTTCTCTACCAATGACCTGGATGGCGGTTGTAGATTTTGGTTTTAGGTTGCAGCAGCAGTATAAGTATAGAATAACCAGAATAATGGACAGTGTTTAGTCATTAAAAGTACTTTTGCTTTTAGGTTGCAGCTGCAGTACACCTGCAGAACTGTATAGCAATGAACTCTGCCTATGTGCCTTTAATCCAAAACTAGCCCTGCTCCAGCAGCTATCCTTACACTGAATGCAAGTAACAACAATTGTACTAGAATAAGGACATTATTTAGCTCTGAAAATAACTTTTCTTCTTAGATTGCAGCAGCAGTATATCTATGGCGCCCCTATGGCAAGGCACCACAGGGAGGTACTGCACCCCAAACAGAAGGTGTAGTGCCTCTCTAGCTGTGGATATGGATGACCCTACAGAGTCTGCACCCTACACCCATACAGTAGGACACCTTAGGACAGGGGACCATATATTTAGTAGGTCCCAGGGGGTGGAGCCTTGAAGGCGGGAGACAGGGAGTGACAGTCCACCCCGTTTTCCTGAGGTAAAGCTCCATCTGTGGGGTGCTGTACTACCAAAGCTGCATTCCCATCACCTCAGTGGCCGGTCGCAGTGCTGGTAACCCTATTACCAGGTACCACAGGTGGCATCACGTTACAAATCACTCACCATCATCACCCCCACCCCACCAGTGAAGGTCCAGGGCATGGAACCGGGAACCAACCAGCCGTGATCCCCACCAAATTGACCCCCCTGTCCTGGTATCCGAATACCCCTCTACCCTGTCGACCGACTAATTTCTGGCATCACGAACAGGATCCCGTGCCCGGTAAAACCGGGTACTGTGTGCTTAAATTTATTGACTGTTTTGCAAACTGTATATTTGAGCTGCCATTACTGTGCAACAGCATTGCGGCTGTGTCGCTGAAAGATAAGCCCCGCCTCCCCGCTGCCGAAGTTCAACGAAGTGCAGTGGCTGGTCCTGGAGAGACCCGAAGGCTGATTGACTGAACTTATTCCAATAAGCGGGTCTGCATATGTAATAAAAGACTATGTGCTGGCCCAGGGGCGTGCCTCGGCCTCCCAAGGCAGCAGGGCCATGCAAGAGGTGCCAAAGTGTCTCCCCGCCCTTCTTGTTATCAAACAATTAAGGTGGCGGGTCGAGAACCAGACCGCACCAGCCCGAGACTATAAAATGTAAATCGGGTATGGTCGGAAGTCAGAACGAGAGACCTTGGCAGACTCCGGACCCGTCACCCGTGTGCGGCCTGGTAAAAAAGGCAGTCCCCAGATTCAGAGTAGCTTCGGGTGGTCGAGGAGGACATCCGAGCCGACCATGCTGTTCTGGGATTATCCACCCTGAAAACTGAAGGTGAATACATCGAGGTGAGGACTACTACTCCCTTCATCCACCCTGCTGCCCTGAGGTAAAGCTCCACCTGTGGAAAGCTGTACTACCAAAACTGCATTCCCATCACCTCAGCAGCCAACCGCAGCGCTGGTAACCCTATTACCAGATACCACAGGTGGCGTCACATTACAAATCACCCATCCTCATCACCCCCACCCCGCCACTGAGGGTCCAGGGCACGGAAATGGGAACCGACCAGCCGTGATCCCCACCGAAGTGACTCCCCTGTTCCGGTTACCAAGTACCCCCTACCCTGTCAACTGACTCATATTCATAGAAGGACTGTAAAACAATAAACCCGGCCTATGCACCTCAAACCCTAAAATATCTGTGCTCCACCCTACATTGATTGCAGGTTACAGTGCTCTTCTATATACATAATCACCAGTTTTGCGCTTCCGGCCACTGTGCCGCTATCACGTGCTGCGAGCGATGGCGCGCAAGCGTCATCGCGAGTCGCTGACACTGGCCGGAAGCGCAAAAAAACTGCCGCCGGACACCACAAACCCCCACACCCCAGCAACTGCCCGATGCACACACCGCCCGCCGCTCACCCGCTACATCCTCCCGCTCCTCCGCCGCTCACCCGCTCCCCCGCCACTCGCCCGCTCCCCTGCCACATCCTCCCCCCCAGAGACACCAGCTCGGGGACAGAGGAGACCCAGGGACAGAGAGGAGCCCCGGACCCGCACCCTGCACCTCCGCCACACAAACCCCCAGAGACACCAGCTCGGGGACAGAGGAGACCCGGGGACAGAGAGGAGCCCCGGACCCGCACCCTCCACCTCCACCACACAAACCCCCAGAGACACCAGCTCGGGGACAGAGGAGACCCAGGGACAGAGAGGAGCCCCGGACCCGCACCCTCCACCTCCGCCACACAAACCCCCAGAGACACCAGCTCGGGGACAGAGGAGACCCGGGACAGAGAGGAGCTCCGGACCCGCACCCTTCACATCCGCCACACAAACCCCCAGAGACACCAGCTCGGGATCAGAGGTGACCCGGGGACAGAGATGAGCCCCGGACCCGCACCCTCCACCTCCGCAGAAATTAATAAATCCGCTGGTTATGTTACGTTGAAATGTAGTCGCTGCTGTCATTTTCCCCGTGCCGAGCGGGTTCCCCTGGGGCGCTACCTCACATATGGTGGAGAATGCGGGCACGCCAGCCCGGTGAGGGAAGCCAGCCCGCTGAGTAAGGGCCTGGTAGCCCATGGGGTGGTACAGCCGAAGGCTGTGGTATGGAGTATGAGCACCTCATATAGACTTGTGTGCTATGGACAATTGTGTGGTGCACTACTATGGACTGGGTTGCTATAGGCGACCGCACGACGCACCCCAGCATCTTGCCGGTGGCCCAGCGAAGTCACGAAGCCGTCGCACTCATAGCATCTGGAGGCCCTTGGAGTCCCCAAGACAAAGTCGGCGTGCTCAAGGTTCCGGTGGCCTAGGTGTCACGAAGTTGCCAAGTCAGCGCCAAATCTGGATTTACTACAGACTCTATGACCTGCGTGTTGAGACTGTGTTCAACACCTTCTCACGGGCTTGAACAGAGGGGGGAGGTATGTGGTGATGTGGCCCCTGGCCGGGTGCATCACACGGGTTATCAATGCAGGTCTCTGTTCACATGGGCCGGTTTTTCTGATTGTGTGTGCTGTGTGAAACCTGTCCGGTGTACAGGGGGTTAACAGCTGAAGGGTTTTCATGTGCTGAGTGAACAGCTGAGTGTGAGTGCTGAAGATGTGGGTTATTTCATGAGCCTAATGAGCGGCTGTGGCTGAACCTGTGTATGAGTGCTTTGCTGGGCTAAACCTGAATGGTGCACAGGGGGTTAATCACATCTCAGGTCTGTGTGTGATGGTGGGGTTACACGTAGCGATATCGTCCCGATATCGCTATACAACGGCGCGGGAGCGCACATTTTTAGTGCGCTTTTCCCGATATTGCATCGGCGGTTTACACGTTGCGATATAGGGAAACAACGTCCCTACGATGTGTACGCCCACCAACCCAGTAACGAGCATTTAACATGGGAGTTAATGGGTAGCGTCGGCGTACACATCTGAGTTGGATGTTTACACGCAACGATCCGGCTCCAACAGGCATCTGATATTGGGCGGTTGAATAGCACGCTCATTCGACCCCCGATATCGGATTACCATCGTTCCTGCATCGTATTGTACCTTCAAACAGTACGATGCAGGAACGATATCGGGTCCAACTCACGAACCACGTGACTTTTTGTCGGAGTTGGATCGGAGTTGGACGCCGATATCGCGGCGTGTAAACCCACCATGAGTGAAGATGTACTGATTGACTCACTGTGTTGCAGCTGTGAGTGAGCAGCCTGGATAAGAACCTGCCAGGTGTCTGAGTGAGGAGAGGACGATGGGAGTCAGAAGTCCAGACCACTGCCATGTGAGGAGGTGCTGGAAGTGATCCGTCCCCGGTGGGGGAAGTGATGGGAGCCTGCCAGCTCCATGCCGGTGGCACAAAGATGCGTGCATGCCAGCAAGTGTCCAGGACCGAGGACGGCTCAAGGGCCAGGCGGTCATATGTGTGATGAGGACCGAGGATGGCTCACGGGCCAGGCGGTCAGATGTGCGGTGTGAGAGACCAAGTACGGCTCAAGAGCCAGGCGGTCACAGCCGACTTTGGGACTGACTAAGTGAGTCATGATATGGTCCCGTTGATCCAGATGTAAGTGTCCCGGATCCCGGTGGATCCGTGGTGGTCTTGTGTGTACTGAGTGACAGGGTTCCTGGTACTATTGTGGGCCCTGAGTAGGTAGCATATTGGTTTATGTAAAAATGCCATGAATGCTGTGTCATGCGTGAGTCATAATGGTTCATGAAAAAGTGCCATGTGTGATGACTCGTGTGCAATAGGATGGGGAACGATCCCTGTCAGGGTGATAGACGGTGATAGCCGTCTTTAGAACCAGACTGAGGTCTGCAAGGGTCAGTGGGTGACTTGTGGCGCCCCTGCGACCAGGTGGCCACAGAAGGGTACTGCAGCCAGGCAGGTAGGACAACAGTAAACACTACACCCTCACAGCCCACATACCCACGCATAGAAGGGGTTACATCCAGCCCTGAGGTTAGATACTATATGAGACCAGAGGGGTGGTGGATGAGGAGTGGGTTGGGCACACCAGAGGTCAGGTGACTGACAGTATATAGAGAGGGGGAGGAGAAAAGGAAGACAGTAGGCTGAAGTAGCTGAGAAGTAAAGACAAAAAGACAACACACGTCCTGGAAGAGCCTAGCAGAGGAGCGCAGACCCGTACTGAGCCAGTGTGGGCCAGATGGGGGGGAAAGCCCGTCCGATGCCGAGACCACCAGGAGTGTGAGAGAACAGAGAGGGACGGTGTACCCGTGCCCTAGACAGCAGCTGAAGCAACCTGTTGCAGGTGGAGAAGCCCTCCTAGAATATTGGAAGGAGCATAGAGGAAGGAGCCTGGCAGAGCCTCGTGCTAGAGGACTGTTGCAGGCTGGGCTAAAGCAGAGTGTCAGCTCTGAAGGGGACCGACGATTTACCCGGTATCCCCAGATTCACTGACGGGGAGCTTCAGTTTCAAGCTGGAGTTCCTAGCCCAAAGGACAGGCAGCTAAGTGATGCATTAGGACTCACAGAAGCCCGAGTCACCGCCATACTGTCCAGCGTTCACACACACCCGTGTAAGACGGAGAGAGTAACAGCCCGGAAAGGTACACTAAGAGACTGTGTGAGGGGTCACAAGGAGAGAGGAGCCTGGCTGCAGGAGAGAAGGAAACCCGGAAAGGGAGTAGAGAGCAACTGTGTGCTAACAACTGTGAATAACCTGTAACTTGCTTGAAAGACCTTAAGTAAAGCCTTGGAAACCCTGAACAGCCTCTTGCCTACTTTCATCTGCAGACCCTTTCTCCCATACAGGCTTGCACCAAGAAGACCTCAACCTGCAGAGCCACAGCCTGTCAGCACCAACGCTGAGGAGAGATCCCTGCAGTGTCTGCAAGTAAGTGTGCTCCAACAACACACACACACCAGAGACTTTCACCCTTGCTGCCCCAGGGGATACAGTTCCCCCCACTGGAACTATACCATCCCCGCTGCCATTCCATCACCCCCGGAGGTTCTGCAGCAGCGGCGGCCCCCATTACTGGCCGCACCAAGTGGGTGGCTTCACCCGTGACAAATCCCTTGTAAATATTCCCCCTTTTATTGTGCTGAGCCAGGGACACGGTCCGGACCAGGCTATCAGTGACATCCCCAGCAGCAGATCGGTCCGGTACCGAGTACCCCACGTCCTTTGGGGCTCCACAGACTCCTTGAAGTTCTGAGGAAAACGTATGTGAATGTCCTGGAATGTAATGTCATATGGGAATGTCATATAATGCAATGTAAGGATATGCACATTATATGTGAAAATGGAAATACAGTGTTATGGTTTATGTGTTGAAATGTAGTCGCTGCTGTAATTTTCCCCGTGCCAAGCGGATTCCCCTGGGGCGCTACTTCACAACACACATATCGCTATACTGTTTATACACATATATACATACATATAGATATACAGTATATACACACTGATACATATACAGTCTATATACATATAAAGTATATACACATTTATGGATAGATATACATATACTCTATATACACACAGATAGATATACAGTATATACACACAGATAGATATACAGTATATACACACACAGATAAATATACAATATAAACTTGCAGCACTCAGCTACTACCAATAATGTACATATGCTGACAAGCTATATATATATATGAGAAAAAGTTTAAAAACTTACGTTTTTTTCAAAAAACTCAAATTCTTATTATTTTTTTTAAATCTGAAGTTCTTAGTACACACATTGGCCAATGTCTGCTTGCTCGTCGACTGCGACAAAGTGACTTCAGGTCTGACGAGTCCTATCGCTGACACCCAAGTCCTCCTTGTCCACCCTACCCCACTACTAAGTGGGCGGACACCATCTAGACCCTAGATCACCTGTGGTCAATGAGGGTGCACATTGCAGTAATGGAGCCAGCCACTCACAGACAATGTGAACTGGTGCCAGCAGGGATGCTGGGTCAATATACTAGAAAAAAACCTTCTAAAAACTCACATGTACATCATTGGTAGTAGCTGAGTGCTGCAAGGTTTTTTTCTAGTATATTGACCCAGCATCCCTGCTGGCACCAGTTCACATTGTCTGTGAGTGCTGTGCAGTTTTTTTCTCTTTTACTCTTATATATATATATATATATATATATATATATATATATATATATATATATACTGGATATACATACAGATACATCTCCATATACAGTATATACACATATACATGTATATACACACACATATATATAGATATCAATACCTATATCAGGCTGCTGGAAGAAGGGAGATTTGTCCCGAAACGTTGCCAAATACACCTGAAGGCCCAATAAAGGCGAAAGGTAATAAAAGCAAAGGAGTGCTGCAGTCGTTATTTAAATATTGGAGGCAGTAAGAGGATCAAACTGGACTGAATTGCACCCCAAAGGAGCTGTGCTGCTTTCTTCACAATATATATATATCTATTATATAATTGCGAATGGCTTTTTTGCCCCCGGCGTGGTCATGTGGATACGCGCGAAGCATTGGCCGCGAAGCGGCCATTGCGAGTCGTGCGTGGTCATGTGGATACGCCCGAAGCATTGGCCGCGCAGCGGCCATTGCGAGCAGTTCTAAGGCGACTCGCTATGCCCGCGCAGCGGGCATGGCGAGTCGACTTAGCAGCACGAAGCATTGGCCGCGAAGCGGCCATTGCGAGTCAGAGACTCGCCGTTCTAGAATCCCGATGCATGTGCATCGGGCTCCCAGCTAGTATATATATATATATATATATATACACTGTATATACATACAGATACATCTCCATATACAGTATATACACATATATATGTATATACACACACATAAATAGAGATATCAATCTACAGTATATACACACAAATACATATAGATATACACTATATACACATACACAAATATCCAGTATATACACACAGATAGATATACAGTATATACACACAGATAAATATACATCTACAATATATACACATATACAGTATATACACACAGATACATATAGATATACAGTATATACACAGATACATATAGATATACAGTATATACACATTTATACATATATATAGATATACAGTATATACACACAGATACATCTCCATATACAGTATATACACATATACATAGATTACAGTATATACACACACATAAATATAGATATACAGTATATACACATACACAAATATACAGTATATACACACAGATAGAGTATATACATAGATGTACATATACAGTATATACACACATATATAGACAGTATATACACACAGATAGATATACATATACTGTACAGACACATATATACATACATGTACATATACAGTTTATACACACATATAGATACATATATAGTATGTACAAATACTGTATATAAATATGCAGTACATACACATATATACATAGATATTGATATACAGTATATACATACAGATAGATATACAGTATATACACATATATAGATAGATGTAGATATACAGTATAAACACACATATACATAGATATACACTATATACACATATATACATAGATATACAGTATATACACATATATCGATATACAGTATATACACACATATACATAGATATACAGTATATACACATATAGATAGACATACAGTATATACCCACATATAGATATACAGTATATACACATATATACATATACAGTATATACACATATATACATATACAGTATATACACACAGATAGATATACAGTATATACACAGATATATAATATATATACACATATAGATATATAGTATATACACATATATAGATAGATGTAAATATACAGTATATACACATATATACATAGATGTAGATATACAGTTTATACACATATCTTCTACTTATATAATCGGGAGTTTGCCATTCGGCCACTGTAGCCGAATCCCAAAATCCTTTGCCGCACTGCCAGCGATGACGCAATAGCGTCATCGCGAGCCGTACACGCACTAGCTCACACCGCCGCCATCCTACCAACCGTCCGCCCCGCCGCAAGCGCGTCATCGCGAGCCCCCTCCGCCAGGTCTACGCTGCCCGGATGCCGCCGGTGCCTTCCGCCCCTCGCCGCTCTCTCACCCCTGGGGCCTCGGTATCGCCATGCTGGTGGAGTAGCGCTGTAGGGGCTGTGGGTGGGTGCTGGGAGTCAGTGACGTCGACCTGTGAGCGGCGGCAGCCCCGGCCAATGGGAGTGAGCAGGGCATGTCAGGCTGCAAAGCCTCACACGCCGCACTCACTCCCATTGCCCGCCGCCCCTGCAAGCGGATTGAGCGCTGTGTTCTAAACACAGGACTCCCATCCCATTGCCCAGGACTCGGCGCCCTGGACCAATCGGATGGCCCTCCCCTGTTTACCACAGAACGCCCAATCCGCTCCTTCCTCTCAGCTCACATGTGTGACCTGAGAGGAGGGACTGATCCCTCTCTGCAGCCCCCACCCCACTGCAGAGGACAATGACATGTGACTGGGGCTACGATCACCCCCAGCACGCTGCCACGTCCTGCCGCCGAGCGGTGATGTCGCCGCTCCAGCCGCACGTCTCCTCACGCCTCCAGCCGCACGTCTCCTCACGCCTCCAGCCGCACGTCTCCTCACGCCTCCAGCCGCACCTCTCCTCACCCCTCCAACCTCTGCTCTCCTCACCCCTCCAGCCTCCCGCCACATCATACTCTGCTACCCACAGAGCCGCCTGTATACTCTGCTACCCACAGAGCCGCCTGTATACTCTGCTACCCACAGAGCCGCCTGTATACTCTGCTACCCACTTAGCCGCCTGTATACTCTGCTACCCACAGAGCCGTTTCTATACTCTGCTACCAACTGAGCCGCCTGTATACTCTGCTACCAACTGAGTCGCCTGTATACTCTGCTACCCACAGAGCTGCCTGTATCATCTGCTACCCTCAGAACCGTCTCTATACTCTGCTACCCACAGAACCCCTGTATACACACAATTCATTTCACTGCTCTCCCAATGCAATTGCATCGGGCCTTTTTACTGGTATTAGAATAAAGGACAGTATGTAGCCCACAAAAGGACATTTGATATTAGTTTGCAGCAGTACACCTTTAGAAGGATTGTAATGCAATAGACCCTACCTATATGCTTACTCTAATCTAAGCTTTCCCCTGTAGATCAACTGCCTGAATTGTAAAGTGATAAGCATCATGTCACCGGGTCTTACATAAGAGTTGATGACATGATGCAGCCAAACAATCACAGTAATGCAAGTAGCCAACATGGTTATGGAAGTACTATGTGTGCCAGGAAATCCCTTTCATGTTAATTTTCTGTGAAAAAAGCCACAAAACATGTGGGTGGGGACTCAAGCATAGTGCTCGAGCATCTGTAATACTCGAAGAGTAACAAGTGAGCCTGAGCACCCGAATCTTGATCGAATATCGAGCATTGGTGTGAGCATGCAAACTCATCACTACGCAATAATATTTCCTTATGTGATTACTCATTATTACATCCGGTATAACTTTATTTATAGACACCAATGGATTGATTTATTTGCTCTTGTGGATTGGATGGGTTGTTACCGTCATCTGCTAAGACATTCATGTCAATAGCACCCTTAGAATTATATTTACTTAAAAACCTGATGACTTGTTCAGTACTTATTTCACTCGCTGTTTATAATAAAAAAAAAAAAATCACATATTGTGACACACTGTAATAACCTAAAGAATTCATTCAATAGATTATTTGGTATGAAATGTAAAAAGTAAAAATATAAATTTGCAGTGCCTCTTCCTGCCTGTTGCGATGATGTGGATCCCTTCCCCTCTGCGCTGCCGTTGTCACTCTGCAGGGCATCTTCCCGCGTTTTGTCAGTGACTTTATCATCCACCACTTCATCTTCCACTTCCGTACTCTCGTTTTCCTGATTTGTTGACTTAACAATGTCACATGTTGGCAACTGTGTTTCATAACCATCAGCCTCTTGAGACATTAATTGCTGTTCCCCACCGTCATCGTTGCATTATTGCTGTTCCTTGCTGGAAGATCAGGGTGATGATTATGAGGTCCACACACTTGGCTAGTGAGACTGGACCATGTGGAAGACAGGGTATTTCTAAGAAACATACTTGAAGTATTATCTGCCATCCAACCGTCCACTTGTTTGCACTTCTGACTTCAAGAATAGTGTCCTATTCAAGCATGGTGCTCGGGCACTTGTGATACTTGACGAGTAATGACCAAGCTTGAGTACCTGATGCTTGATCAAGTATCGAGCACTGATAAGCATGCTTACTCATTACTACTCAATACTATTTTCCTATTCCATTACTCATTATTACATGTAACTTTACTTATAGATATCTATGGTTTGATTTGTTTGCTCTTGTGGATTGGATGGGGCCACTTCCTCAAGGGTGCCAAACAAAGTACTGTTATCACAGACCACAATAATCTGACTTATTTGGAATCAACTAAAACACTCAATTCTAGGCAAGCTAGGTAGGCATTGCTGTTTTCTAAATTAGACTTTGAGATGTCGTTCTGACCTGGTACTAAGAAAATAAAAGGTGATGCACTTTCCCGAAGTTTATGTCCTTCACAGTCTGATGACTCTGATCCAGCTCCTATTTTAGCTGAAGGCATAATTGTATCATCTGTTTCCTTAGATCTTGTGGAGGAGATCCGTAGATCCTAAGAGCAAGCCCCGGACGCTACTCCTACCCAAAAACAATTTGTTGGTCCCTAATTTTGCCTATGTATTCTTTAGGAGTCTCATGACTTTGTGATTGCAGTTCACCATGGTATAAACAATACTATCCAACTGGTGGCCTACCATAGTTAAAGACTGTAGGGAATACTTGCTTGCTTGTGAAAATTGTGCCCCTACCCACACCTGAGAGTCTTTGGACCCACCTTTCAAATGACTTCATTACTGACCTCCCACCATCAGAAAGGAAGACTTGTATCTGGGTGGTGGTAGATATGTTCAGTGTGGCGCCTCACTGGTCAGTGTGCTACTACAGGGGTACTGCACACAGATAAGTGTTTGTGGTATCCCAGTCACCGGGGGATGTTAATGTTAACCTGAGGCCCCCATTCCCGCATCCATACACTTAGAGTTGGGGAATCAATTGGCTGAACCCGTTACCAGGGTCCCGGTTGGAGGAGCGAAGGTGTACTAAAAAGAACGGGTAGAACAGTGAAGTGAGAGAGAACCATGAGGGAAGTCGAGGAGAGAGGATCCTGCGAGGCTTGCAGTGGCGGGTGCCAGAAAAGGAAGGCAACCCAGACAGAAGGGGGATCCCTGGCTTGTGTCCAGAAGTGAACTGAATCAGCAACAAAAGGTGGATGTCATCTGACCCATTTATGGTCTAGAGGTAGGGAGCAGCCAGCCCAGACACACCCCTCAGCTCACCTAAGTATGAGTCATATTCATCACACACACGTGCTACAACCTGCTCCCGCTCATGAGCTTCCTCTCTCCATACTGAGCAGGGATAAAAAAAACTTCATTTAAATCACAACAGCAGCACTTCCATACTACAAGGCAGTCAATATGTAACAGCAGGGCAGTGCATGGATAGTAAGGAGAGCGCAGTAAGAAAGAAGGACCGATTGTAAAATCTGAAAGACCAAAACACGTAAGCTTGTGACCCACTTCACGGGTCCCCACTTATCACAAGTCCTAGCCACTATATCCCAGCCACTGAATCAGTGTCCAAGATCCGCAAAGGACAAAATTAGAAAAAACTTTTCTTACCACAGCATTACTTTGGTCAGTTGATCATTGCACATATGCAAGGTGCAACTTTGCCTTGATTAAAAAGGGAAGGCATTACTAGTGCAGAACACCAGCCTCCAATCACTAAACACCTCCTTGATCTTAGAGGGCAGCGAACCACTGGCTGTCCTGCACAATGAATAGTATTCACATAGGACACTATTCACACAGGTTACTGCAATGTGTGCCCAGCCTCTTACATTAGCCCCTATCTCAGTAGGCGGGCTGTTTCTGACTGCTATTTGCCAGAACAAACGTCCCATATGGCCTAACTGCACCCTGCAATATAAAGAGTGCAAAAAACAATAACAATTCAAGAAATAGTGGGGTATTAGTTGTGTGAACAGCGTCCTATGTGAATCCTATTCATTGTGCTGGCCAGCCAGTGGTTCGCTGCCCTCCAAGATTAAGAAGGTGGGCACCCCTAGAGACATGTTACCCACAGCTATTATTAAGATTAACCCTTTGTTTATCCCTGCGGCAGCAGCAATGAACAAAGCATATGGTAACCGGATTGCTCCGGATTACACATCCGGAGCTATCCGGTTGCCGCATTCCGGTTTTAAGAACAGATGTGGACACAAAAATGTGTCTGAAGGCAATTGCGGTTACCGCATCCGGATCTGGATTGGTACAGAGCAAAAGAGGAAGCTTACCAGAAGCTAAAGGAGGCTTCAGTAGCCGTGCAGCTGAAGAACTTTCCAGTCTTGTGACTGATCATGTGACTGATGATAAGATTGAAAGAAAGGTCCTGGCAAGTCCTGCAGCTGCTCAACTTCTGTGCCTCCATGCAGTTTCTAGTGGTTCCTTGTTCCCGCTCTGCACCAGTCAAGAACTTCAAGATATGGTAATGTGTAGTGTTGTGTGTAAATGTGTCTGTTGCAAAGCTGTGTATATATGTATATGCATGTAGTGTCCATGTAGCAGAGCTGTGTGTCTGTATATGCATGTAGCAGATCTTTTTGTGTATTTGTATATGCATGCAGTGTGTATATAATAGAGCTGTGTGTGTCTATACAGTCATATGAAAAAGTTTGGGCACCCCTCTTAATCTTACTCTTTTTTTTTTTTTTTAAATTGTTTTTTTGCAACAGCTATTTCAGTGTGATATATGTAATAACTGATGGACACAGTAATATTTCAGGATTGAAATGAGGTTTATTGTACTAACCGAAAATGTGAAATATGCATTATTTCAAAAATTGACAGGTACAAAAGTATGGGCACCCTTCTGATTTTCATGATTTGAATACTCCTAACTACTTTTTACTGACTTACGGAAGCACTAAATTGGTTTGGTAACCTCATTGAGCTTTGGACGTCATGGCCCGGTGTATCCAATCATGAGAAAAGCTATTTCAGGTGTCCACTTGCAAGTTGTTCTCCTAGTTGCATCTTCTCTGAGGAGTGGCATCATGGGCTCCTCAAAACAGCTCTCAAATGATCTAAAAAAAAAATATGGTGAGAAATGGTTCGGCTATTAAGTGGTGGAGGAGGAATTTGTTCTCTTTTTAATTTTGCCTTACATACAAGTAATTATACAGGAAATAGTGTTTTCTAACATTTTTTTTTTTTTCCAAGAAAATCCATTTTATCTTCTGTTTTGTATGTTTTATTGTCTCTCTGTAAGTGGAGTAAAGCAATAAACATTCAATATATGCCTCTAATCCAAAAATCTTCCTCCTCCACCAGCTATCCCAACACTGAATACAGGCAACAACAGCTTTACTAGAATGAAGGACACTAGTTAGTCCTGAAAAAAAAAATAGTTTTCAGAGATCCGTAACATTTTTATTTAAAATTGATCAAGCTATGTGAGGCCTTGTATTTTGCTTGGGAGGCCGATATTGTCATTAATACTATTTGGGTAAATATGAAGTTTGGATTGCTTCTTATTGCATTTTTGGTGAAGTTGGTGTGATTGAAAAAACACAATACTTGTGTTTCAAGTCTTTTTTTCTCTTTATAGCTTTTACTGAGGGGATTAGTTCAAAGTTTGATAGATTAGACTTTTTTGGATACAGCTGTAACAAATATTTTTAATTTTTGTACTAAAAAGCATAAAATGGGGCCTAGTTAAAAAAAAAAATATTTTTAAAAACTTTTTTTATTTTTAACTTTATTCTTTAGTCTTCCTTGGACCTATGATTGTTTGATCGCTTATGCTATACTAGCTGTGAGCCCGATGCAAATGCATCGGGATTCTAGAACGTGCGTTAATTAGATTATAGTAGCTATATTATTATTTTTTTATTTTTTTTTTTTATTTACATTTTTTTTAATAACTTAATGTTATGAATATTTTATTTATTTGTTTTATTTTATTAGAATTAGTTAATGTTATGAATTTTTATATGGAATATTTTTATTTATTATTTATTATTTTATTATTGTAATTATTTATTATTTAATATTTTTATAATATTATTTTTTTTTTTATTTTAATATAATTTTTTTTTATTTGAGTAATTTGATTTTCTTAGAATTAGTTAATGTTATTAATATTTAAATTTATATATATTTTTATTTTATTATTTTTTTTTTTAATTTTGATTTATTCTATTATTTATTATTTTTATTATTTGTATATTAATTTTTTATTTTAATTACATTTATTTGTATTAGATTAATTTTTTTTATTTTAATTAGTTAATGTAATTAATATATAAATTTTATATATTAATTTTTTTTATTATTATTATTTTTTATTTTATTATTTATTATGTATATTATTTTTTTTTTTTTTTTTTTAGTATTTTTATTATTATTAAATTTATTTATTATTTGTTATTTTAAGTGAATTTATTTGTATTTTTAAATATTTTTATGTGTATTTATTTATGTATTTTTATTGTCTTTAAATGTAGTGAATTTTTCCCATTGAGAAAGATGGATGAATGAGGCGCGAATCTGATTGGCCGTAGTGGAATAGTAAAAGCGTTTTTTCCCATTGATAAAAATGTATGAATGAGCCTTGAATGTTATTGGTTGTTGTGTATTTGAATGTGATTGGTGCGATTTGGATCCGTGGGCGGGGCTTCCAGAAACTCGAGGTGGCCATCTTTATTCCTCAGTCAGCGGAGCGGACCGAAGAGGGAACATCGAGGACCCGGAGCTCGCTGGAGGAAGAAAGAAGACCGCCGGATGGAAGACTCGTGGCCCGGGCTGAAGGAAGAGGATGCCTGGGCCGGAGGGAGGACTGGACCTGGAGCTGACGAAGCAGATGTCATGAAGACAGGTAAGTGATCTACGGCGTCGGGGTTGGGTTGGGGGGGGGGGAGGTGCGGACATATTGTGGGGGGTTGTGACGACATATTGGGGGGGTTTGGGGGTGTGCGGACATATTGTGGAGGGGTGTGAGGACATATTGGGGAGGTTTGGGGGGGAGAGGACATATTGTGGGGGGGTGTGAGGACATATTGGTGGGGTTTGGGGGGGTGAGGACATATGGGGGGGTGTGCGGACATATTGTGGGGGGTGTGAGGACATATTGGGGTGGTTTGGGGGTGTGCGGACATATTGTGGTGAGGTGTGAGGACATATTGGGGGGTTTGGGGGTGTGAGGACATATTGTGGGGGGGTGTGAGGACATATTGTGGGGGTGTGGGGGTGTGAGGACATATGGGGGGTGTGTGGACATATTGTGGGGGGTGTGAGGACATATTGGGGGGGTTTGGGAGGGTGAGGACATATGGGGGGGCGTGCGGACATATTGTGGGGGGTTTGAGGAGATATTGGGGTGGGTTGGGGTGGTGAGGACATATGGGGGGGTGTGCGGACATATTGTGGGGGTTTGGGGGGGGTGCGGACATATGGGGGGGTGCGCGGACATATTGTGGGGGGGTGTGAGGACATATGGGGGGGGAGGGTGTGAGCACATATGGTAGGGGTCTGCGGACATAATGGGGGGTGTGCGGACATAATGTGGGGGTGTGCGGACATAATGGGAGGGGGGTGCGGACATATGGGGGGGAGGTGCGGACATTGTGGGGCTGGAGAGAGGTGCTGGGGAGCGGGGCTGGGGGGCGGTGCTAGGCTGTGGATGGGGGCTGGCGGCGGAGGTGTGCGGGCAGTGAGGGGGGGGTCTGTGCGGCGTTGGGAGTGTGCGGTGCTGGGGGGCGGTGCGGGGCTGGGGAGCGGTGCTGGGCTGTGGATCGGGGCTGGGGGGGGAGGCACAGGGGGCAGCTCCATAGTCGCAGGTGGGCTGTGGGTAGCGGGGAGCGGAGGCGGCTGCGCCGCCTCCGCTCCATGGTCCCCGGCGGGATGTGGGTAGCGGGGAGCGGAGGCGGCGCGGGCGGCATCAGCGGGGTGTGGGTGAGCAATGGCTCGCAATGGCCGCTACGCGGGTAATGCTTCGCCGTGTGCCTGAGACTCGCAATGGCCGCGACTCGCAATGGCCGCTTTGCGGGCATTGCTTCGTGGCAACGACTCGCAATGGCTGCTTTGCGGGCATTGCTTTGTGGCAACGACTCGCAATGCCCGCTATGCGGGCATTGCTTCGTGAGTCGGCAACGACTCACAATGCCCGCTTTGCGGGCATTGCTCCGCGAGTCGCCGTGGCCGCTATGCGGCCACGGACAGAGTCCAGGAGAAGCAGCCGAGGTACGCGAACAAAGCCACAGGAAGTAGCGCCGGTCCGACGGAAGTCACTACGGCAATTATATAATAGATACATTCATGGCCAAAAGTGTTGTTGCCCTTGAAATTGTTCCAGGAAATTAAGTATTTCTACTAGAAAATTGGTGCAGTTATACATATCTTGTCATACATATGTTTATTTCCTTTACGTGTATTAGAAAAACACAAAGGAGACAGAGGAGAAAAAGGCAAATTGGACAAGAGTTCATAACAACTTTAGAAAACTTTGTTTCAAGCATATGATGATCGTTCAAACTCACCTGTGCCAAATAACAGGTATAGGCAATATGAAAATCAGAAATAAAATCAAATACTGTATATACTCGATTATAAGCCGAGTTTTTCAGCACAAAAATTGTGCTGAAAAGTGCCCCCCTCGGCTTATACTCGAGTCAGTATACGGCTGAGTGTGGGGGGGGGGCGGTGTCCGGGGGCTGGAGGAGGCAGGGGGAGGCTGTATACAGGCCCCTGCTCCCCCCCAGTGGTATATGCTGGCCCCCCCACTCCCTCCCAGTGGTATATACAGGCCCCCCACTCCCCCCAGTGGTATATACAGGCCCCCTGCTCCCCCGTGGTATATACAGGCCCCCGCTCTCCCCCAGTGGTATATACAGGCCCCCCATTTCCCCCCCAGTGGTATACAGGTCCCCAGTTGCTGCCGCACATCTGTAAAAGAATAGCTTTCATACTTGCCTTCCTCGCTGTTACCGCGCTCCTCCGGTCTCCTTCCCGCTTCTACCTGGCCGGCGCAGCCACAATGATGTCATTGTTTCTGCGCGGTCACATGACGCCGGGTAGAAGCAGGAAGGAGACGAGGATGCGCGATGACAGCGAGGAGGGTAAGTATGAAAGCTATTCTTTTACAGGTGTGCGGCAGCAACCGGGGGCCTGTATACCACTGGGGGGGCCTGTATACCACTGGGGAGGCCTGAACATACCACTGGGGGGAGGCCTGAATATACCACTGGGGGGAGCCTGTATATATCGCTGGGGGGCCTGTATATATCACTGGGGAGGCCGGTATATACCACTGATGGGAGGCCAGTATATACCACTGATGGGGGCTGTAACCTCTGATGGGGGGCCTGTATATACCACTAATGGCGGGCCTGTATATACCACTGAGGGGGGCTGTAACCTCTGATGGGGGAACTGTATACCAGTGATGGAGATCCTATATACCAGTGATGGGGGATTATATACCAGTAATGGGGGGACATTTATCATGATGAGAGGGGCTGTACACCATGATGAGAGTCTGCTTCATTTTCCTCCCTAGGCTTATACTCAAGTCAATAAGTTTCCCTAGTTTTGGAGGGTAAAATTAGGGGCCTCGGCTTATACTCGGGTCGGCTTATACTCGAGTATATACAGTAAAAAGAGAAGTTGACTCAATCTTGTGTGTATGCCACACTAAGCATGGAGAACAGAAAAAAAGAGAAGAGAACTGTCTAAGGACTTGAGAACCAAAATTGTTGAAAACTATCAACAATCTCAAGGTTACAAATTCATCTGCAAAGATCTAGATGTTCTTTTGTCCATGTTGAGCAACATAATTAAGAAGGTTACAATCAATGGCACTGTAGCTAATCTCCCTGGAAGTGAATGCCAGAGAACAATTGATGAAAGGTTGAAACTCAGGATAGTACTGATGTGGATAAGAATTTCCAAAGAACTTCAAGCTGTCCTGCAGACTCAGAGGATGCATCAGTTTCAGTACGAACTATGTGTTGATGTTTGAATTCAATGAAACGCTGTAGCAGGAGACCCAGGAGGACACCACTGCTAACACACAGACATTAAAAAGCTAGACTGCAGTTTACCAAAATGTACACAAGTAAACCAAAATATTTCTGGGAAAATGTCTTGAGGAAAATTAAACCAACATAGAGCTATATGATAAAATATATCATTCTATTGTTTATTGAAAATGGAATGAAGCCTACAAAGAAAAGAACACAGTACCTTCAGTCAAATATGGTGAAGGTTCAAAGATGTTTTGGGGTTATTTTACTGCCTACTGCTACTGCTACTGGGTGCCCTGATTTTGTGTAAAGCATCATGAAATCTAAAGATTACCAAAACATTTTAGGTCACAATGTAGTGCTCAGTGTCACAAAGCTGGGTTTCCATACTAGATCATGGGCCACCCAGCAGGACAATGTCCCCAAATATATTTCAAGAAGCACCCAGAAATGGATGGATACAAAGCACTGGAGAGTTCTGAAGTGAACAGCGATGGGTCTGGATCTAAATCCCATTGATCACTTGTGGAGAGATCTTAAAATTGCTGTTGGGAGAAGACCCTTCACATATGAGAGATCTGGAGCAGTTTGCAAGAGAAGAGTAATCCAAAATTCCAGCTGATAGGTGTAAAAAGCTTGTTCATGGTTAGGCCGGCTTCAAACTACGGCTCGGATCCAATCCATGGCTGTCCACTTGTGGCAGACAGCCTTAGACTGGATCAGCACACAGAACTGGAGGGCTAATTTGCCCTCCGGTCCGGTGTGCAGCCATCGCAGCTGCCGCCGCTGATAGCTCAGAACCGCGACTCCCAAGGAGCGAGCCGCGTTCCTGATCTGTCAGGAGGGGACAGCTCCATGGTGCTGAAGCTCAGCGTTGGCCCCTCCTGACAGTTCAGGATGGTGGCTAGCTCCCCGTGAGCCGCGGTCCTGACCTATCAGCGACAGCAGCTGCGTGCGGCTGCACACCGGACCGCAGGGCAAATTAGCCCTTCAATTCTGTGTGCTGATCTAGTCTGCGGCCGTCTGCCTCAAGCGGACAGCCACGGATCGGATCCCAGCCGTAGTGTGAAGCCGGCCTTAGAGGAAGTGATTGATTGCAGTTTTTTTTTCAAAAGGGTGTGCAAACAAATATTAAGTTGGAGGGTGCCAACAATTTTGTTCAGCCCACTTGTGGGGTTTTGTGTAAAAAAGCAAATAATAGCAAAAAGGCAAATTAAGGGCCCTTTACACGCCGCGACGGCAGGCTGGATACATCCCGCTACAGACTACAAATGTAGCTTGTAGCGCCAATGTAGCCCGTCGTAGCGGCGTCTGAAGACGTGACGATACAGCCGGCAACAGATACATCTGTTTCCTAGCTCTGCTCGAAAACTGATGGCTATAACGCCGATGGTAGCGAGCTGTATCGGCGTGTAAAGAAGCAACGGAAGGGAACTCGGGACAGGCTGCGATGTAGCTAAGGCGTGACCCTGGCTCCGTGTTACCGCACCCCATGTGCGATCATTGGTGGAAGCTGCTGCATGATGATTGGTACTCGCTGCATAGGGCGGCATATTTAAGGAGCTGACGAGTCACACTACACAATCGCTCGAGCGTGCTGTATTACTCAGCCTCCTGCGATGCCTGGCCAATCATGGTATTATTGCTTTGTCCTATCAGCGTACGGACGTCTCGTAATCCACAATTGTAGCACGCCTATGTGCTGTCCCTGCTGCACCAGGTACGCCCATAGTAGCTGGTTGTAGCGGTGTGTAAATGAGCTACAGCTGGCTACTTGAGACACCCGGCGATGTAGCTAGCTATAGATGTAGCGTGGCGTAGCGCATCTTGTCGCGGCGTGTAAAGGTGATGCGTTGAGCGTTTGTAACCGTTTGAGCGTGCTCGTGCACGTGAAGTAGCGGGATGTATCCAGCCTGCCGTCGCGGCGTGTAAAGGTACCTTTAAGACTTTTTTTATTAAGTTTTCTTTTGTTGTTCCAATAAATAAAAAAAAAAAAGCATGTGTATTTCAATACATGTGTAATTGCAGTAATTTTCTGTGAGAAATACTTAATTTTCTGGATTAATTTTAAGGGTGCCAACACTTTCAGCCATGACTGTACCACAACTCTATAGTACTGTAGTATATAATTAAGTCAAGGCTCTTCTGTGGAGCATTTGCCTTATGCAATGGGTGTTAATCTCCTGAGTCTCCTCCATTTACGGGAACCTACCATAGGACATACTATTATGTCCTATGTCAGAAAAGGTAAAAGGCACATTCAGGCTTGGACATAAACACAATGAAACATATTTTTGTTCTGTAGATATTATAATCTTTTTAATCTACCAAGTTACAGCAGTTATATAATATTTGATACTACTATATTTAAACTATACTTGAAAGGCATGGGGACTGAGCTGAACTATGTAGGTGTATTATGGTTGAAAGTAAACTAAGGAATCTTATGTACATGTTTACACTTTATGTACACAATGGAAAGTATCACAGCTGCATTCAAACATGATCTCAGAACAGACATGAGACCACTTCTGAAATTTTAATTACACTTTAAAATTAAGATTAGGTAAAATCTCACAACTTTGAAAGTCCTTTGCTTTGAAATTGCTTTTGAGATAGCTATTGAATTAATATTTAATAGGCTCATTATATCCAGTGTTGCATTTACAACAGGTATCCATGGAACCAAACAGTTTAGAAGGTTTGGACCTCCTTCCAGCGTTCCATGTATCATGTGATGTCACATGATGCCCTTTGACAGATCATGTGATGGATCAATTTAGTAAAATACAGGTGCATGGATCTGCATATGCAAAATGAGAGAGATTGCAGCGGGTTAAGTGTGGCGCGCACATGCTTTTACCTTAATTTACAGTGTTATACATAACATATATCACATAACATAACTATACTTACTTGAGCAGAATGAGCAATTAATTTCGATGGAGGACCACATGAGAGAGCGTGACTATTCTGGTGGACTGAACCAATAGGCTGAGATTATTTCTGATAAATTTTAATAGTAACATTTTGATTATAATTATTTTATATTAATATTAACTGTATCATATAATATTTAGCAGAATTAAGTATGCTGATATACCCCTTTATACAGAATGAGCCAAGACACAGCCCCCTATACATAAGTGCATCTCAATAAATTAGAATATCATCAAAAAGATTATTTATTTCAATAATTCAATGTATAAAGTGAAACACATATAATATATAGAGTCATTGCAAACTGAGTGATCGCTTTCAATTGTTTATTTCTGTTAATGTTGATGAATATAGCTTACAGCCAATGAAAACCCAAAGGTCATTGTCTCAGAAAATTAGAATATTTAATACAAAACACCTGCAAAGCCTTACTAACCACTTAAAATAGTTCCTTAGTCTGGTTCAGAAGCCTACACAATCATGGGGAAGACTGCTGACTTGATAGATGTCCAGTAGGCAGTCATTGACACACTTCACAAGGAGGGTAAGCCACTAAAGGTCATTGCTAAAGAAGCTGGCTGTTCACAGAGTGCTGTATCCAAACATATTAATGGAAAGTTCATTGGAAGGAAAAAGCGTAATAGAAAAAGGTGTACAAGCAACCAGAATAACCGCAGCCTTGAAAGGATTGTTAAGAAAAGGCCATTCAAAAATATTGGGGAGATTCACAAGGAGTGGAGTGCTGCTGGAGTCAGTGCTTCAAGAGCCACCACACACAGATGTATCCAGGACATGGGCTACAACTGTCGCATTCCTTGTGTCAAGCCTCTCATGACCAATAGACAACGCAAGAAGCGTCTTACCTGGGCCAAGGAGAAAAACAACTGGACTGTTGCTCAGTGGTCCAAGATGTTGTTTTCAGATGAAATTAAATGTTGGATTTCATTTGGAAATCAACTCCCAGAGTCTGGAGGAAGCGTGGACAGGCACACAATCCAAGCTGCTTGAGCTCTAGTGTGAAGTTTTCACAATTAGTGATGGTTTGGGGAGCTGCTGGTGTAGGTCCATTGTGTTTTACCCAGACCAAAGTCAGCGCTGCTGTTTACCAGGAAAGCTTACAGCACTTAATGCTTCCCTCTGCTGACAAGCTTTTTGGAGATGGAAATTTCTTTTTTGGTTTAATAACCATAGTATCACTGCGCTTGATTGGTCAGCAAACTCACCTGACCTAAATCCTATTTAGAATCTATGGGATATTGTCAAAAGGAAGATGAGAGACACCAGACACAACAATGCAGATGAGCTGAAGGCTGCTATCAAAGCAACCTGGGCTTCCATAACCCCTCATCTGTGCCACAGACTGATCACCTCCATGCAATGCCGAATTGATGCAATAATTTATGCAAAAGGAGCCCAACCAAGTATTGATTGCATTTATTATACATACATTTCAGTAGGCCAACATTTACTAGTTAAAAATATTTTTTTCAGTTGGACTTGTATAAAATATTCTAATTTTCTGAGATAATGACTTTTGAGTTTTCATTGGCTGTAAGCCATAATCATCAACATTAACAGAAATAAACACTTAAAATAGATCACTCTGTTTGTAATGACTCTATTTAATATATGTGTTTCACTTTATGTACTCAATTACAGAAATTATCTTTTTGATGATATTATAATTTATTGAGATGCACTTGTAGTATGAGTTCCCACATAGTCCCTATACACAGTATCAGCTCTTACATAGAAAGCTATGTAGAGTATGAGCCTTCACATAGCCCCCTATATACAGTATGAGCCCCTACATAGTTCTGTATATACAGATTGAGCCCTCGAATAGTCCCCTATATAGACCCCACATGACTCCTCCCTATATACAGGATAAGACCCCACATAGCCCCACTACATACAGTGTGAGCCACCATGTACATTTGAAACCAAAAATTTACATAGTTTTTTAAAAAGATACATATGCATGTTTTTGGTCACTATCTGAAATGAAATCAGAATAAACCTTTCCAATTTAAGGTCAATTAGGATTACCACAATTATTAATATTTGCCAAATGCGAGAATTAGAGAATGTTTTTAGCCATATTTATTATGTTTTAAGGGATTTTTATTACTTTCTGCAAAGTCACAAGTTTACATATATTTCATTAGTATTTGGTACCACTGTCTTTTGACTGTATGACTTGAGTCAAACATTTTGGAAATCCTTCCACAAGCTTCTCACAATAGTTGGTGGAGATTTGGGCCCTTTCCTCCTCACAGAACTGATGTAACTGAGCTTGTTTGTAGGTTGCCATGCTTGTACCTGTTTTTTCGGCTTTGCCTGTAAATTTTCAATAAGATTGTGAGCAAAGCTTTGTGATTGTCACTCTAGACACTGACTTTGTTAACCTTAAGCTACTTTGCAACCAGTTTGGCAGTATGCTTCATTTCACTGTCCATTTGAAAGACCCATTTCTACCCAAGCTTTAACTTCCTGGCTGATGTCTTGAGATTTTGCTTTAGTATTACCACAATCTTCTTTCCTCATGATGCCATCTACTTTATGAAGTGGACCAGTCCCTCCAGCAGCAAAACAACCCCACAACATGATTCTGCCACCTCCGTAATTCATAGTTGGGACGGTGTTCTTAGGCTTTCGAGCTTCTCCCTTTTTCTTCCAAACGTAACATTATGGACAAACAATTAAATTTTAGTTTTGCAAGATCAGAGGACATGTTTACAAAAATGTAGGTCTTTGGTTTCTGTGTGCATTTGCAAAAATTATTATTCTGGCTTTTCTATGTTTCTTTTGGAGTAATGGCTTCTTCCTGGCAGAGTGGCCTTTTAGCCCATGTTGATATAGTACTCGTTTTACTGTGGATAATGACACAACCTTATTAGCTTCCATCATTATCTTCACAAATTTTTTTGATTGTGTTCTTGGGTTTATATGCACATGTCAGACGAAAGGACATTAATTTCAGGGACACAGAACCCGTCTTCTTCCTGAGTGGAATGATGGCTGGACATTCCCATTTTGTTTGTACTTGCATATAATTGTTTGTACAGACAAACCAAGCACCTTCAGGTATCTGGAAATTTCACCCGAAGATAAACCAGACTTGTTCAAGTCCACAATTTTCTTTCTGATATTTTGGTTAATGCAGTGTGTTTCCGGTGTGCATTAAAATGCATCCACAGGTGAGTCTCTAATTAACTCTGTTTCCAATAAACCTATCAGAAGCTTCCAAACACGTAACATCAGCATATGGGCTGTCCCAAATAGTTTGAAGTGTAACCGCTGTTTACATTTTTATTTAACAATAATGTAGAGCAAGTTATTTTAATAAACTTTCAAATATGCTTAGAGAATTCTGGTTGAAAACCATTCATAAACCTTCTACAGGTGTCCCCACTAGACTATGTGTGAAGAAGACATATTTTCATTATCAAAAAGAGAAACACAAAAGCAAAAAGTGCAAATGACTTATTGTCTTGACGCTGTGTAGGCCCTGCCCCTTTACCCTTATATGTTTATGACCCGCCCTGGGGTTTTTGGGAACTCGGTATCCGGGCGTTTACTAAAGGGGATGTCACTGGTGGCCTGCCCAAACCCGTAATCCTGGGGTCACTTGTTAAAAGGGAAAAATAATAAAAAGAATAAAACAATGTCTCGTGATGCCACCTGCAGTTTCTGGTGATCTCACCAGCGCTGCTGTCAGACCGCCGGGGATGGTGGTATTGCAGCCAGTTGATAACGCTCTCTGCATGTGGAGCGGGGTCCCCGGGGCAGTGCTGCTGCTGAGCTGGTCGTTGTGGCAACAGCTATTCCTTAACATAATAGAATAAGACACTGGAAACTTGCTGACTCTGTACGGATACTTTACTGGCAACAGTTCTCAGCAGTTTAGCTACACAGTTACAGTCTTTGCGGGTAGCTGGCCAAGTAGCCACCGGAGGGAACAAAGTTTTTCTGAGGCTCTCAGGTGTTCCTTCTTTAGTACTTTCACTGTGCTCTGTGTCTTTCTTGCAACTCCTTAATATCCTTGCGCTGCCCTGTACAACCCACTTCCTACCAGGCCCGTCGGGTGTGATAAGGTGACCCTTCTTCTCAAAGGGGCTTAACCCAGTTTGAGAATACCTGGTGGGGCTGCACATTGTAGACGAGGGTGGGGGCTGCTTGGCAGACCTGCAACCCACCGGTATTGGCGGCTCAGGGCTGGACTCGCCTGCACCACGACTCGGAACCGGTACCCCGTTGTGGACCAGGATTCCCCCAGACTGTTTTCTCTCACAGTCTGGCACTGGGTTTCCTCTTTCTGTCTGGGTCACCACTCCTTTTCGGACACCCTCCCTGTGGTGTCCCTCTAGGACTTGTTCCTTGCTTTGTCCCTCAGATTACACTCTTCTCTTCCTCTTTTCTGTCTTTTCTTTGTCTGTGTTTCCCACTCCTTCTACCCTAACACTCCTCCCACCGGGACAAGTTACCCTGGTAACGGGTTGCTGATTGATCCCCTAGTCTAGGTGTAGGGATACTGGAAAGAGAGCCTCAGTTCAACATTATCCCCTCCAATGACTGGGATACCACACACTCTGTTTTGGATGCAGTATCCCTACTGTGGCGCACTGACCAGTGGGGCGCCACATTTATATGCTCCGTGTTCATTGTAAGAATCTTGACTGATAATGAACATATTTTAGGACATTAGAGACTTGTTTTGACCTCATCAATAAGGAGTATGCTACTTTAACCATAATGAAAAACACAAAGGCAAAAAGTGCACATAGTACCTAGAGTAAAATAGGAAGAGAGACAATGGTCTGTGATGCCGAATACAAAGTTTAATAATTCAAAAAGAGACACATTGAAGCTCAATTCCACAATACATCTAAAATAACAACAGAATATGGACAAGGATAACAAGAGAGATAATGACACACAGCTAGTGCTTTTAGGTATTCCAGTCACATATGGAGTAGATATGTCAACAATTTTAACAGTATTTCTGAAAAAACTAAGAAAAAACAGAGCATACAAAAATTATATCATATATATGGTCTGTGGTCTATGTTAGTCAATGCATAAATCATACTACATAAACCAAAATAAAAAAAAAAAACATAATCCAGGCAGCAGATGAATAGACAGGGCTCACAGCAGTGAATTTCTATGTAATGTGTAAAGACACACCAACAGACCTAGTATAACCCATTCCCTATAGCAGAGATGGCAAACCTATGGCACATGTGCCACAGAGGGCACGCAGTGCCCTCTCTGGTGGCGCGCGCCCTTGCCTCTGCACTGCAGCTTTGAACTGCTGGTGCAATTGCGCCAACAGTTCAAAGATGTGTCAGAGCGGAGGAGACATTTCTCCTCGCTCCGACACTGTCTGCTAGCCCTGCCCGCCCGGCTTCATGTGACTGTAGTCATGTGACATGCTCAGCATCACGTGACCGCACTCAGCGCAAGAAGAACCACAGATATGAGAGGAGCAGCAGCTGGCGGTGGAAACAGGAATAGTAAGGTGAGTATGTGTTGTTGTTTTTTTTTAAATTAGGAGGGGGCATTTACTACAAGGAGGGGGCAATACAAGGAGAAGACATTTACTACAAGGAGGGGGCAATACAAGGAGGGGACATTCACTATAAGGATGGGGCAATACAAGGAGGGACATTTGCTACAAGGAGGGGCAATACAAGGAGGGGATATTTACTATCAGGATGGGGGTCATACAAGGAGGGGGCATTTACTACAAGGAGAGGGCATTACCAGGAGGGGACATTTACTACAAGAAGGGAGCATGGTGGGGCATTTATTACAAGGAGTGGGCATGATGGGACATTACCACAAGGAGTGGGCATGATGGGACATTACCACAAGGAGTGGGCATGATGGGACATTACTACAAGGAGGGGACATGATGGGGCATTACTACAAGGAGGGGTCATGATGGGGCATTACTACAAGGAGGGGGCATCATGGAGCATTTCTGCAAGGAGTGGACATGATGGGACATTTCTGCAATGAGGGTGCATGATGGGACATTTCTACAAGCAGGGGGCATGATGGGGCATTACTACAAGGAGGAGGCATAATAGGGCATTACTACAAGGAGGAGGCATGATGGGGCATTACTACAAGGAGGGGGCATCATGGGACATTACTTCAAGGAGTGGACATGATGGGGCATTTCTGCAAAGAGGGTGCATGATGGGACATTGCTACATACAGGGGGCATGATGGGGCATTACTGCAAGGGGAAAAGGATCGGGCATTACTGGAAGTGGACAAGGATGATGCCTTACTGAAAGGGGACAAGGATAGGGCATTATTACAAGATGGGAGCAGAATGGGCCATTACTGAATGTGGACAAGGATGAGGCATTACTACAAAAAAGAGGGCAGAATGGAGACATTACTGCCAGGAGAGGGTCAGGATGGAGCAAATAACTACAAGGAGAGGATCAGGATGGAGCACATAACTACAAGGAGAGGGTCAGGATGGAGTTATTGCTACAAGAAGACGGTCAGGATGGACCACGTACCTACAAGAAGAGGGTAAGGATGGACCACATACCTAGAAGGAGAGGGTGAGGATAGAGCACATTACTTCAAGGAGAGGGTCAGGATGGAGACATTACTATGAGGAGTGAGTCAGGATAGAGCACATAACTACAAGGAGAAGGTCAGGATGGAGACATTACTACAAGGAGAGGGTCAGGATGGAGCACATAATTACAAGAAGACGGTCAAGATGGACCACGTACCTACAAGAAGAGGGTAAGGATGGACCTCGTACCTACAAGGAGAGGGTCTGGATGGACTACGTACCTACAAGGAGAAGATCAGGATAGAGCACATTACTTCAAGGAGAGGGTCAGGATGGAGCACATAAATACGAGGAGAGGGTCAGGATGGAGCACATATCTATAAGGAGAAGGTCAGGATGGAGACATTACTACAAGGAGAGGGTCAGGATGGAGACATTACTACAAGAAGATTGTCAGGATTGACCACGTACCTACAAGGAGAGAGTCAGGATGGAGAGATTACTACAAGAAGACGGTCAGGATTGACCACGTACCTACAAGAAGAGGGCAAGGATGCACCACGTACCTACAAGGAGAGGATCAGGATGGACACCTTACCTACAAGGAGAGGGTCAGGATGGAGACATTACTACGAGGAGAGGGTCAGGATGGAGCACATAACTACAAGGAGAAGGTCAGGATGGAGACATTACTATGAGGAGAGGGTCAGGATGGCGCACATAACTAAAAGAAGAGGGTCAGGATGGAGCACATAGCAACAAGGAAAGGGTCAGGATGGAGACAATGGTACAAGATAAAATCTATCTATCTCTAATATTCTTCCATTTTTTTCTTCATACAGATTAGTCCACCTGCTCTGTCTGGAAAGGGCAGTGGGAGCAGTTCAGCTTCAATGTGAAGTAAATTCACATGAGCTGGATGACCACTGCTGAAGAGAAGAGAAGACTGCAAAGGTAAGTTTAAAATCAATTCATTGTTAACATAATAGAACTTATGATCAGGGTGTCAAGACTACAAGTGCTGTACAGGCAAGAGAGTTGTCAGCTCCTGCGGCCCTAGGAGCATCCCAGAAGGAGGAGAACCTCCATTGATGTCATGCCCATCAGAGGCTGTGTCATGGTCACATGATCGGGATCATGCCGCGCATGCGCACTAGCCTGTGCCCATCTTTAGGGCTGAAAGCAAATGTTGGCAACACATCCTGTAGTATGCAATTTAAACACACTGCAGATATAAACTCTCTACTCAGATATAATATACTAGATGGTGGCCCGATTCTAAAGAATCGGGTAGTCTAGAATCCATATATAGTTT
Organism: Allobates femoralis; assembly: GCA_033576535.1. Lineage (NCBI taxonomy): Eukaryota > Metazoa > Chordata > Amphibia > Anura > Aromobatidae > Allobates > Allobates femoralis. The sequence goes on from JARQOC010000004.1 coordinate 369,916,994, forward strand.
ATTTACTAATAGTTAGGGGAGTGCGGTGAAATGAATTGTGTGTATACGGTGGCTCAGTGGTTAGCACTGTATATGGTGGCTCAGTGGTTAGCACTGTATACGGAGGCTCAGTGGTTAGCACTGTATATGGTGGCTCAGTGGTTAGCACTGTATATGGTGGCTCAGTGGTTAGCAGTGTATATGGTGGCTCAGTGGTTAGCACTGTATGGTGGCTCAGTGGTTAGCACTGTATATGGTGGCTCAGTGGTTAGCACTGTATGGTGGCTCAGTGGTTAGCACTGTATATGATGGCTCAGTGGTTAGCACTGTATGGTGGCTCAGTGTTTGGCACTGTATGGTGGCTCAGTGGTTAGCACTGTATATGGTGGCTCAGTGGTTTAGCACTGTATGGTGGCTCAGTGTTTGGCACTGTATGGTGGCTCAGTGGTTAGCACTGTATATGGTGGCTCAGTGGTTAGCACTGTATGGTGGCTCAGTGGTTAGCACTGTATATGGTGTCTCAGTGGTTAGCACTGTATATGGTGGCTCAGTGGTTAGCACTGTATACGGAGGCTCAGTGGTTAGCACTGTATATGGTGGCTCAGTGGTTAGCAGTGTATACGGTGGCTGAGTGGTTAGCACTGTATACGGTGCCTCCGTGATTAGCCTTGTATACGGTGGCTCAGTGGTTAGCACTGTATATTGGTGGCTCAGTGGTTAGCACTGTATACGGAGGCTCAGTGGTTAGCACTGTATATGGTGGCTCAGTGGTTAGCAGTGTATACGGTGGCTGAGTGGTTAGCACTGTATACGGTGCCTCCGTGATTAGCCTTGTATACGGTGGCTCAGTGGTTAGCACTGTATATTGGTGGCTCAGTGGTTAGCAGTGTATATGGTGGCTGAGTGGTTAGCACTGTATATGGTGGCTCAGTGGTTAGCACTGTATACGGTGGCTCAGTGGTTAGCACTGTATATGGTGGCTCAGTGGTTAGCACTGTATATGGTGGCTCAGTGGTTAGCACTGTATATGGTGGCTCAGTGGTTAGCACTGTATATGGTGGCTCAGTGGTTAGCACTGTATATGGTGGGTGAGTGGTTAGCACTGTATATGGTGGCTCAGTGGTTTTCAGTGTATATGGTGGCTCAGTGGTTAGCTCTGTATGGTGGCTCAGTGGTTAGCAGTGTATATGGTGGCTCAGTGGTTAGCACTGTATATGGTGTATATGGTGGCTCAGTGGTTTTCAGTGTATATGGTGGCTCAGTGGTTTTGACGGTGTGAAGGCTTAGTGGATTGCACAGTGCGGTGGCTCGTTGGTTTTCACAGTGCGTTGGCTCAGTGGTTAGCACTGCGCAGTGGCTGAGTGGTCAGTGCAGCATGAAGGCAGAGTGGTATTCGCAAGATGGAGGCAGAGTGGTCAGCGCAGGATGGAGGCAGAGTCTTGAGCGCAGGATGGGGGCAGAGTGGTGAGCGCAGGATGGGGGCAGAGTGGACAGCGCAGGATGGAGGCTCAGTGGTCAGTGCAGGATGGAGGCTCAGTGGTCAGCACAGGATGGAGGCTCAGTAGTGAGCACAGGATGGAGGCTCAGTGGTCAGCACAGGAGTGAGTGGTCAGCACAGGAGTAAGTGGTCAGCAGAGGAGTGGTCAGCACAGGATGGAGGCTGAGTGGTCATCGCAGGATGGAGGCAGAGTGGTCATCGCAGGATGGAGGCAGAGTGGTCATCGCAGAATGGAGGCAGAGTGGTCATCGCAGGATGGAGGCAGAGTGGTCATCGCAGGATGGAGGCAGAGTGGTCATCGCAGGATAGAGCCAGAGTGGTCATCGCAGGATGGAGGCAGAGTGGTCAGCACTGGATGGAGGCTCAGTGGTCAGCGCAGGATGGAGGCTGAGTGGTCATCACAGGAAGGAGGGTCAGTGGTGAGCGCAGGAAGGAGGCAGAGTGGTCAGCGCAGGATGGAGGCAGAGTGGTCATGACAGGAAGGAGGCAGAGTGGTCAGAGCAGAATGGAGGCAGAGTGGTCAGCGCAGGAAGGAGGCAGAGTGGTCAGCGCAGGAAGGAGGCAGAGTGGTCAGTGCAGGATGGAGGCAGAGTGGTCAGCGCCGGATGGAGGCAGAGTGGTCAGCGCAGGAAGGAGGCAGAGTGGTCAGCGCCGCATGGAGGCAGAGTGGTCAGCGCAGGAAGGAGGCAGAGTGGTCAGCGCAGGATGGAGGCAAAGTGGTCAGCGCAGGATGGAGGCAGAGTGGTCAGCGCCGGATGGAGGCAGAGTGGTCAGCGCAGGATGGAGGCAGAATGGTCGGCTGTCACGCTGGGAGTGGGGAAGACACCCAGCGTAGGATAACGACGGGGGGGGGGGGATAAGGAGTCCCTAACGCTAAGGGCACAAGAAGGAGACGGTGACCCCTAGACTTCCTAGAGCTGACCCTGTCTGCCCTAACGTCCCTATACAGTCTCCTCAACTGTCGCCGACCACGAACCTCGTCCCTCTCTGATCCTAGCACTATCTTATCTAAGGATCAGATGGAGAGGTTCACTAGACCCCTCCACTATCAACTAAAGACAAACACCAGGGAAGACAGACATTTGGGAAAAGGAAACACTTATCTGACAGCAGAACTCAGCAACCTTCACAACCTCCGCGTCTGCTGGAGCAAGGATAATGAGAGCACAAGGAACTATCACCTGCACCGAGGAAGGGTAATGAACCTCCTTATAAAAGTGGAAGGAATCTGCTGGGTCCTAGTGACCTACGATATTGGTGGATAAAACCAGACCGAGCACAAGACCTCCACAGCCGTCCCCCCACAACAGCGAGATCCCATCACACCCTCTCTCCATCTACACAGAAGGTAAATGCCCCTGAAAGGGACGGACCATCTTCCACCATTATGGCTGGTGGGCCACACGCTGGGATCGTCTGCGCGTGGCCTCCACCCTGTCATCCGTGCCACCCGTGACAGTACCCCCCCTCCAACGAGTGGCCCCCGGACACTCAGGACCAGGCTTATCCGGATGGGAACGGTGAAAAGCGCGGACCAGCCTCGCGGCGGATACCTCCGACGCCGGCACCCACATCCGCTCCTCAGGACCGTACCCCCTCCAGTGCACTAAATACTGAAGAGAACGGCGCAACATGCGTGAATCAACCACCCTCGAGATCTCGAATTCCAGATTCCCCGCCACACAGATGGGCTCAGGAGGCAAAGGAGACGGGTTAGATGATGGCACATACGGCTTGAGGAGCGACCTGTGAAACACATCGTGAATCTTAAGAGCAGGAGGCAACGCGAGACGAAACGCCACGGGATTGATAACGGCGGTTATCCTATAGGGGCCAATAAACCTGGGCCCCAGCTTCCAAGAGGGCACCTTCAACTTCACATACTTGGTAGACAACCACACGTAGTCATTCACACATAGGTCCGGACCTGGCGCACGCTTCCTGTCAGCCATACGTTTGTACCTGTCACCTAAGAGCTTCAAGCTACGCTGCACACCCCGCAAACCGAGGAGAGGGACGAGGTAAAACGGTCCTCTTCCGGAACTCCGGAAGGACTCGTACCACTAAAAGTACCAAACTGAGGATGAAACCCATATGCACCGAAAAACGGTGACTTGCCAGTGGACTCCTGAAGGCGATTATTAAGGGCAAATTCGGCCAAGGGCAAATAACTTGCCCAAGTCTCCTGATGGTCAGAGACAAAACACCTCAGGTAAGTCTCCAAATTCTGATTCACACGTTCGGTTTGACCATTAGACTGAGGATGAAAAGCAGAAGAAAAGGACAACGTAATCCCCAAACGTGTACAAAAAGCCTTCCAAAATTTGGAGACGAACTGAGTACCGCGATCAGAAACCACATCAGAGGGAACCCCATGAAGCTTCACGATTTCACTTACAAACACCTGTGCCAGAGTCCGAGCATTAGGAAGTGCGGGCAGTGCCACAAAGCGAACCATCTTACTGAATCTATCTACTACTACCAGTACCACCGTCTTGCCCGCAGACGCCGAAAGATCGGTGATAAAATCCATTGACAAATGCGTCCATGGCCTCTCAGGAATAGACAATGGCACGAGAGACCCAGACGGACGGGTATGCGGAACCTTAGCACGTGCACACACACCACAGGCGGATACGAATTCCGCTACGTCCTTTCTCAACCCCGGCCACCAAAAGCGACGAGACAAGAGATCGAAAGTGGCCCTACCGCCCGGATGCCCCGCCAGTACAGAGTCATGATGTTCCGACAGCACCCTGAGACGCAAAGAGAACGGCACAAAAAGCCTCCCAGAAGGACAGGAGGCAGGGGCGCCCCCCTGAACCTTCAACACCTCCCCCTCTAGATCAGGGCAAAGAGCAGAAACAACCACCCCCTCCTGCAAGATGGGGACGGGACTCTCATGAGTACTACCACCCGGAAAACTACGCGATAATGCATCCGCCTTCACATTCTGAACCCCCGGACGGTAGGTGACGGTAAAATTAAATCTCGTGAAAAACAAAGACCACCTGGCCTGCCGGGGATTGAGACGCCTGGCGGACTCAAGGTAAGACAGGTTCTTATGGTCGGTAATAACCGTGACGGGATGGACAGCCCCCTCCAGCCAGTGCCGCCATTCCTCAAAAGCCAACTTAATAGCCAAGAGCTCCCTATTACCCACATCATAATTCCTCTCGGCCGACGACAACTTCTTGGAGAAGAACGCACAGGGCACCCATCTCCCAGGCGAAGGGCCCTGCGACAACACAGCCCCCACCCCCACCTCAGACGCATCCACCTCCACAACAAAGGGCCGAGAAAGATCGGGCTGACAAAGAACAGGCGCGGAAGCAAAACAACGCTTCAGGGAGGAGAAAGCCTGGCGAGCAGAATCAGACCACTCAGAAAAATCCGTCCCCTTCCTAGTCATGTCCGTTAGAGGCGTCACCAGTACCGAATAATTCTTAATAAATTTACGGTAAAAATTGGTAAACCCCAAAAAACCGTTGCAATGCCCGTAGATTGTCCGGCCGCTCCCAGTCCAGCACCGCCCGGACCTTTTCCGGATCCATCCGGAAACCCAACGGCGACAAGAGGTACCCCAAAAAACGAACCTCCTGAACGGCGAAAACACATTTCTCGAGTTTAGCATACAGTTTGTTGTCCCGTAAGACCTGCAACACCTGTTTGACATGGGACTGATGCGTCTCCATATCGGGAGAATAGATCAAGATATCGTCCAAGTAAACAACTACAAATCTACCCACCAAATGATGGAAAATATCATTGACAAAATGTTGGAAAACCGCAGGGGCGTTAGTGAGCCCGAACGGCATCACGAGACTTTCAAAATGGCCGTCCGGGGTATTGAATGCAGTTTTCCATTCATCCCCCTCTCTGACCCTAATCAGGTTGTAGGCCCCCCTCAAATCCAACTTGGAGAACCATTTAGCACCCACAACCTGACTAAACAAATCAGGGATCAGAGGGAGGGGGTATGGATCACGGACAGTAATCCGATTCAATTCCCGAAAATCCAAACAAGGACGGAGGCCCCCATCCTTCTTTTTCACAAAAAAGAAACCAGCCGCAACCGGCGACGTGGAGGGCCTAATGTGGCCCGTCTCTAGACTTTCAGAAATGAAGTCCTTCATTGCTTGTCTTTCGGGACCAGATATAGTAAACATCCTAGCTTTAGGCAGTTTAGCTCCGGGAACGAGGTTGATAGGGCAATCATATGCCCGATGAGGGGGCAAGTCTCGGCACCCCTTCTCTGAGAACACATCCTCATACTCCGATAGGAATGGGGGCAGAGATTCAGCAGATACCACCGAAAAGGATGTAGCCAAACAATTCTCCGAACAAAAATCACTCCATTCCACAATGTCCCTGGACTGCCAATCCACTACGGGATTATGTTTAATCAACCATGGCAAGCCCAGGACAATGGGAGCGGGGAGACCGTCTAAGACATAGCAAGATAACGTCTCCTGATGTTGGGATCCAACCGTTAACTTAATGTTATGTACGATATGTGTGAGACTACCCTGAGCAAGCGGTGCTGAGTCGATGGCATAGATACGGATGGGGCGAGACAATAAACAGCGGTTAAGCCCATGAGCGTGTACAAAACGAGCATCCACCATGCTGACCCCCGCACCACTGTCCACAAACACAGAAATGCCTTCCGTTTTGCTCTCTAGCGCCACCTCTGCACTCAGGAGAAAATGGGAAGTACAAACGGAGAATACACACACCTCCCGCTCGACTACCCCCACACCCCCCATAGACACATGAGGTCCCGGCACCCCAGTCCGTTTAGGAGCGTAGGGACAGGCCCCGATAAAATGGTCTCCTTTCCCACAGAAAAAACAGACCCCCTTCCCCCTGCCCCGGGAGGCACCGGAGGAGAGCCTCGAGGCCGCCGCTCCTCCAAGTTGCATAGGTTCCTCCCCCCTCGGGAGAAATGACTCGCCCTCCGAGTGACCACCCGGCAACAAGGAACCACCACGAGAAGGGCTCCCAGTTGCAGGAGGTCTACCCCTCCGCTCCTGGAGGCGTCTATCCATGCGAATAGCCAACGACATAGCTGCCTCCAGGGACGGAGGGGTCTCATACACTGCCAGGGCATCCTTCAGTCTTTCCGAAAGACCCTGGCAAAAATGACTCCTGAGAGCCGGATCGTTCCACTTCGTGTCCATAGCCCACCTGCGGAACTCAGAACAATATGATTCCGCTGACCGAGTCCCCTGGTGGAGATGGCGCAATTTGGATTCAGCCAAAGAGACACGGTCAGGGTCATCATATATGAGGCCTAAGGCGTCAAAAAATCCATCCACAGACTGGAGACAAGTAGAGTCCTGTGGCAGGGAGAAAGCCCAGGATTGGGGATCCCCCTGCAGCAATGATATAATAATTCCTACCCGCTGCTGCTCGTCACCAGTAGAATACGGCCTAAGCCTGAAGTATAATTTACAGGCCTCTTTGAACACAGTAAATTTATCTCTGCCTCCTGAAAACCTGTCAGGGAGGGCAACCTTAGGTTCCGGTCTGGCCGGACCCACTGCTTGATTCCCCAAGACACCATGTTGTGATTGTGGTCCCTGTAGAGCCGACCGAAGGTCCGCAACCTCCAAAGACAAGGTCTGCAGCTGCTGGGCCAAAGCCGACACAGGATCCATAAGGAAAAGGAGAAAAAATCGAATCCTCCCCTTCCTTCACTTACAGTTACGGCAGGTGATAATGAGAGCACAAGGAACTATCACCTGCACCGAGGAAGGGTAATGAACCTCCTTATAAAAGTGGAAGGAATCTGCTGGGTCCTAGTGACCTACGATATTGGTGGATAAAACCAGACCGAGCACAAGACCTCCACAGCCGTCCCCCACAACAGCGAGATCCCATCACACCCTCTCTCCATCTACACAGAAGGTAAATGCCCCTGAAAGGGACGGACCATCTTCCACCATTATGGCTGGTGGGCCACACGCTGGGATCGTCTGCGCGTGGCCTCCACCCTGTCATCCGTGCCACCCGTGACATCGGCACAGGACAGAGGGTGAGTGGTCAGCCAAGGACGGAGGGTCGGTGGTGAGCGCAGGACGGAGGTTCAGTGGTGAGGCCAGGACGGAGAGTTGGTAGTCAGGGCAGGACGGTGGCTCTGTGGTCAGCAGAGGATGGAGGCTCGGTGGTCAGCACAGGACGGAGGGTCAGTGGTCAGGCGAGGAAGGGGGCTCTGTGGTCAGCAGAGGACGGAGACTCAGTGGTCAGCGCAGGACGGAGGGTCGGTGGTCAGGCGAGGACGGGGGCTCTGTGGTCAGCAGAGGACGGAGGCTCGGTGGTCAGCGCAGGATGGAGGGTCGGTGGTCAGGCGAGGACGGGGGCTCTGTGGTCAGCAGAGGACGGAGGCTCAGTGGTCAAGGCAGGACAGAGGCTCGGTGGTGAGTGTAGGACGGCGGCTCGGTGGTCAGCAGAGGACGGAGGCTCGGTGGTCAGCAGAGGACGGAGGCTCAGTGGTCAGCGCAGGACGGAGGGTCGGTGGTCAGGCGAGGACGGGGGCTCTGTGGTCAGCAGAGGACGGAGGCTCGGTGGTCAGCGCAGGACGGAGGGTCGGTGGTCAGGCGAGGACGGGGGCTCTGTGGTCAGCAGAGGACGGAGGCTCAGTGGTCAGGGCAGGACGGAGGCTCGGTGGTGAGTCTAGGACGGCGGCTCGGTGGTCAGCAGAGGACGGAGGCTCGGTGGTCAGCAGAGGACGGAGGCTCAGTGGTCAGCGCAGGACGGAGGGTCGGTGGTCAGGCGAGGACGGGGGCTCTGTGGTCAGCAGAGGACGGAGGCTCGGTGGTCAGCGCAGGACGGAGGGTCGGTGGTCAGGCGAGGACGGGGGCTCTGTGGTCAGCAGAGGACGGAGGCTCAGTGGTCAGGGCAGGACGGAGGCTCGGTGGTGAGTGTAGGACGGCGGCTCGGTGGTCAGCAGAGGACGGAGGCTCGGTGGTCAGCACAGGAAGGAGGCTCGGTGGTCAGCGCAGGAGGGAGGCTCGTTGGTCAGCGCAGGACGGAGGCTCAGTGGTCAGGCTAGGATGGAGGCTCAGTGGTCAGCGCAGGCGAGGTGAGCGGAGCCAGGCGGGAGCCCTGCGAGGTGGGAGGAGCCAGGGGGAGCCCCGAGAGATAGGCAGAGCTTGACGGGAGCCCGGGGGAGGTGGGCGGAGCTTAGCGGGATCCCCGGGAGGTAGGCGGAGCCTGTCGCGAGGGCCGCAAAGTGGGCGGAGGCAGGGGGAGCCTCGAGAGATAGGCGGAGCTTGACGGGAGCCCCGGGGGAGGTGGGTGGAGCTTAGCGGGAGTCTCGCGAGGTAGGCGGAGCCTGTCGCGAGGGCCGCGAGGTGGGCGGAGCACGGGGGAGAGCCGAGAGGTAGGCGGAGCTTGACAGGAGACCCGGGAGGTGGGCGGAGCTTAGCGTGAGGCCCGGGGAGGTGGGCGGAGCCTGTCGCGAGCCCCGCAAGGTGGGCGGAGCCTGTCGCGAGGAGGGCAGAGGTGGCTGGAGCGGTGAGTGCAGAGGCGGCTGGAGCGGTGAGTGCAGAGGCGGCTGGGACAGACAGGAACGTTCCTGGCCGGAACGTTTCTCCCGCGGGTCCCTGTAGCCGGGGGCAGCCCGGCTACACTGCACTTGGTGACGTCACCAGCCCTGGGCGAAGACCATCACAGAAGTGGGCGTGGCCCTTTCCGGAAGTGGCCTTCGGGTTTTATATATAAGATACAGATGTGTCAGAGTATTAATATTGAACCATCATATATTGAAAGCATTAGACATTCAACTAAATATAAGTTACATTTTAAAAATATGTAAAGTATTCTCAAAGCAAAGGCATCATTCCAATATTAACCCCCACACTCCTGCCTACCATATGGAGCAGCAATATATATAGTCAGTTAAGAAAGAAAAATATACTGTACACTCTAAAGTCCAGTGTTATGTAGCCTACAGCACCACCAATATACAAAGGATACATTTAGTAATCAAATAATTTACATAAAAATAATATAAGGTGGCAGCGAACAGGCTCAAGTATGTTCAATTCTTGGACGTAAGAATTAATGAATCTTTCTACAGCGGGGCTCCAATAAAATATTCTGATAAAGTGCATAAAGTGAATATGAATAAAAATATAAAAAACACACATATTTTAAAAGTTACACTCCAAGGCAACAGGCTTTCTGACCAGAAACAAAACAAAAGCAGATATTATATGATACTTAACAGAGACTGACAAAAATCCCATAGGGGTCAAAATGCACAAATTCGCCAGTTTGTGTATACTGTATAATCAGAGGACACAGAGAATCGGAAACAGGTATCTACTTATATAATCCGCAGTTTGAAATTCGGGCACTGTAGCCGAATCCCACAATGCATCGCGCCACTGCGAGCGATGACGCGTAGCGTCATCGCGAGCAGTGTCCGCTGCCCACCAAGCGCCGCGGCGGCCCTCATCACCGATCAGGCAGGGGCGCAGGTGCTCCCTGACCACCCCCCCTGCCCACCCGCACTCTCCGCTGACCACCGAGCGGCGCTGCGGCCCTCCTCACTGATCATACAGGGGCGCCGGTGCTCCTTGCCCACCCGCAGTCTCCAGTGCTCACCCAGCGCCGCGCCAGCCCTCCTCACCGATCATGCAGAGGCGCAGGTGCTCCCTGACCACCCCCCCCCTGCCCACCCGCACTCTCCGCTGACCACCGAGCGGCGCTGCGGCCCTCCTCACTGATCATGCAGGGGCGCCGGTGCTCCCTGCCCACCCGCAGTCTCCAGTGCTCACCGAGCGGCGCGCCGGCCCTCCTCACCCCTCATAAAGGGCCACCGCTCATTTTCACCGCTGCCGTGAGCTAAGGGGCGGCGCCATATGCACGCCGGCGGATCAGCCCAGGTAAGACCCACCGAGCGCCGCTGCGGCCCTCATCACCGCTCATGCAGCAGCGCCGGTGCTCCCTGACCCCCCCCTCCTCACCCGCAGGCTACTATAGGGCTGTTGCTGCAGCATCCCCCCCCAACCGACTCCTGTATACTCTCCCACCACCACACACGCCTGTATACTCTGCCACCGCCACACACGTCTGTATACTCTCCCACCGCCACACACGTCTGTATACTCTCCCACCGCCACACACACGTCTGTATACTCTGCCACCACCACACTCGCCTGTATACTCTGCCTCCGCCACACACGTCTGTATACTCTCTCACCGCCACACACGCCTGTATACTCTCCCACCGCCACACACGCCTCTATACTCTCCCACAACCACAGACGCCTGTATACTCTGCCGCCACCACCACAGACGCCTGTATACTCTGCCGCCACCACCACACACGCCTGTATACTCTGCCACCACCACACACACCTGTATACTCTGCCACCGCCACACACGCCTGTATACTCTGCCACCGCCACACACGCCTGTATACTCTGCCACCGCCACACTCGCCTGTATACTCTGCCACCGCCACACACGCCTGTATACTCTGCCACCGCCACACACGCCTGTATACTCTGCCACCGCCACACACGCCTGTATACTCTGCTACCGCCACACACGCCTGTATACTCTGCCACCGCCACACACGCCTGTATACTCTGCCACCGCCAGACACGTCTGTATACTCTCCCACCGCCACACACGTCTGTATACTCTCCCACAACCATAGACGCCTGTATACTCTACCACCACCATACTCTGCCACCACCACAGACGCCTGTATACTCTGCCGCCACCACCACAGATGCCTGTATACTCTGCCGCCACCACCACCACAGACGCCTGTATACTCTGCCGCCACCACCACCACAGACGCCTGTATACTCTGCCGCCACCACCACCACAGACGCCTGTATACACTGCCGCCACCACCACCACAGACGCCTGTATACTCTGCCGCCACCACCACCACAGACGCCTGTATACTCTGCCGCCACCACCACCACAGACGCCTGTATACTCTGCCGCCACCACCACCACAGACGCCTGTATACTCTGCCGCCACCACCACCACAGACGCCTGTATACTCTGCCGCCACCACCACCACAGACGCCTGTATACTCTGCCGCCACCACCACCACAGACGCCTGTATACTCTGCCGCCACCACCACCACAGACGCCTGTATACTCTGCCGCCACCACCACCACAGACGCCTGTATACTCTGCCGCCACCACCACAGACGCCTGTATACTCTGCCGCCACCACCACAGACGCCTGTATACTCTGCCGCCACCACCACAGACGCCTGTATACTCTGCCGCCACCACCACAGACGCCTGTATACTCTGCCGCCACCACCACACACGCCTGTATACTCTGCCGCCACCACCACACACGCCTGTATACTCTGCCGTCACCACCACACACGCCTGTATACTCTGCCGCCACCACCACACACGCCTGTATACTCTGCCGCCACCACCACACACGCCTGTATACTCTGCCGCCACCACCACACACGCCTGTATACTCTGCCGCCACCACCACACACGCCTGTATACTCTGCCGCCACCACCACACACGCCTGTATACTCTGCCGCCACCACCACAGACGCCTGTATACTCTGCTGCCCACACAGCCGCCTGTATACTCTGCTACCCACAGAGTCTTCTCTATACTCTGCTACCCACAGAGCCGCCGGTATACTCTGCTACCCACAGAGCCGCCTGTATACTGTGCTACCCACACAGCCCACTGTATACTCTGCTACCCACTGACCCGCCTGTATACACACAATTCATTTCACCCCTCTCCCGATGCAATTGCATCGGGCCTTTTTACTAGTATACATATAAAGATAAGTAATGCCATGCAAGCCTTAATGAGTACAACAAATCAGAGGGATGTTCATCCATTTTCTAAAGTGGGCTAAATGTCTACAAGTCAGAAAACAAATGGGGCAAGGTGCTTAGAGATGCACGGCAGGGAGCTTGATTAACATATATATTTCTAAACGATAACATATGCAGCATTGGCAAATATCATCACCTATTCAGAGGGTGGGGACATAGCTATTGGTGCATGTGAGGTCCATATCACAGAAAAGGGGACAAACTCAACCGCTTGTTTAAACTCACCGGCGACATCGTGCCCAACCTAATGATCCAATGACATTCCAATTTGGCAAGTGCCTTTTTGGCGTCTCCGCCTCTCAGGCTTAGATGTATCTGGTCAATGGCGTGGATCTGACAAGATCTGACAAGACCTGGCGGTATACCCGCGATGACGAGCATCGCAGATGTTACCCTGGAAGCAAGAAAAGAAATGAAGACCCGGATCCTGATAGAAGAAAAAAGACTTGTAAGTGTGAATGCGATGTAACCCTTGCTGTCCCCATCCCAATCCTGAATGAATGTTAGCTTCCCTTGTTTGTCCTATATGTGTATTGACATTTTGCTACCACGAACAATGAGCTGGTACGAACTTTGATATGTATGTAGTTGAGCACCTCGTGTGCTCCCCTTTGGTTTTAAGACCAGCTTTGCACGTGAGAGACGGTGCATGAGACTGACTTTGCATTGAACTTTGAACTTTGATCTGCTTTTTGAAACTTTTTGACTTTTTGAAACTTTTGAACTTTTTGCACTTTTGAAGAAAATAGAACTTTTATACTTTTGATAGAAAGTAATGTTTTGCATGTTTTACCTGAAGTAAAGTGAATGCGTTGTAGCATTAGACCTGGCAGAGGTCCAGGAGGGTAGTGATGTAGATGTACCCATGCACTTGTAGATAGTTAAATTATGTAACGTTATAAGGAATCGTACCTCCCGGACGGGAAGAAACCAAGAATTCATGATGTTTCATATTGTTATAAAATAAAATATTTTCAGGGGGATCCATGATGGGCAGCGCGAGGACGCGCTGGTTTAACTCCGGGAAAATGTGGCGCCCCTGCGGTCAGGAAACCACATAGGGAACTGCAGCCAGGTAGGTAGAACGACAGTTGAACACCAATACCCTCACAGTCCACACAACCCACGTAGCAGTAGAAAACAGCACCCAACCCGGAGCCTGGGAACTCTAGGCAGGCAAGGGGTGGTGGGTTTAGAGACAGTTGGTGGGCCAACACGTAAGTCAGGTGACAGAGGGTAGATATAGAGCAGGGGGAGGAGAAAGGAGTCAGTAGGCCGGTGTAGGCTGAGCAGTACAGAAAGAAGCACATGTCCTGGAAGAGTTGGGTGGAAGGAGCGCAGAATCTGGAGAGCCAGTGTGAGCCACAGAGAGAAAGCCCATCCGGAGCCAGCACCCCAGGAGTGTGAGGGACGAGAGGACCAGTGATACTGGGTCCTAGAAACACGGCTGAGATGGCAGACTGCAGGCAGAGTAGCCCTCCTATTGAACCTGAAGACACAGTTAGAGAGAGCCTGGTAGAGCCTCACCACCGAGGACTATTGGAGGCTAGGTTAGGAGTAGAGTGTCGGCTCTAGAGGGGACCGTTGCTTCTCCCGGCATCCCCAGGCAACCGACGAGGGACCTCAGCTACATGTTAGGGTCCCTACCCCAAAGGACAGGCAGCTCAGTGGCAACCCGGTGGGCTCACAGGAGTCCGAGCCACCGCCATACTGTCCGGAGTCACACACCAAGTGATCAAGAGAGAGAGAACTTAAAGCCTGGAAAGGACAGACAGACAGAGTGAGGGGTCATAGAAGGAGCAACCTGGCTGCAGAGAGTAAAGGAACCCGGAGGGGAGAGTTATGCCCGTGTACAGACTGTAACTTGTGACTGAGAACTGGAACTGTGACTGTAACTGTAACAGAGAGAACGTTGAGAAGTAAACACGGTGAACCCTGACTCCGACTCCCTCGCATGTTTCTTCCTGCACATGATTCCCTCCGCACAGGTTTGCAGGAGATCCCAGCCTGGAGAGCCACAGCTTGTCAGCTCCAACACTGAAGGAGGATTTCTGCAGCATCTGGACAGTAAGTGCATTGCACCTAGCACAGGCCTGCACCATACCTTACACAATAGACTTTATCATCACTGCCCCGGGGAACCCAGTTCTGCCCACGGCGAATTATTCCATCCTAGCTGCCATTACATCATCCCCGGAGGTTCTGCGGCAGCGGTGACCCCACTTCTGGCCACTCACTGTGGGTGGCGTCATGACTGACATTATCCCCTGTAAATATCCCCTTACTATTGCCAGGGCCCAGGACACGGTCCGGACCAGGACCGCCCGTGACTTCCCCAGTAGCAGACCCGGTCCGGTACCGAGTACCCCGTCCCAGTGGGCTCGACAACCATTTATATTAGCACAAACACGCATGGGTAAAATAAAATCACGTCACGTCCGGTGTCCGTGTTGACTTGGGTGCTTAGGCATAATGTAAATGTATGTGCTAGAGTGGCAAAAGACTTACACACAGTGTTCAATGTCGTATATGTGGCGCCCCTGCGTTCAGGAGGCCACAAAGGGAACTGCAGCCAGGCAGTTAGGACGACAGTTGCACACCAACACCCTCACAGCCCACATAACCCACATACAGTAGAGGGCAGCATCCAGCCCCGAGCTTGGAGACTCTAGGCAGGCGAGGGGTGGTGGATTTAGAGAAGTGGGTTGGGCACACACGAAGTCAGGTGACAGAGGAGGAGGAAGGAGTCAGTAGGCCAGAGTGAGCCGACCAGAAAAGACACAGACCAGCAGCAGGCTGAGGAACACGGCACAGGCCGAGAGACAGCAGCAGGCCGAGTCAAGCTGAGCAGGAAGAAGGGCTCACACGTCCTGGAAGAGTTAGGTGTAGGAGCGCAGAATCTGTACCGAGCCAGTGTGAGCCAGAGGAGAGAGAAAGCCCGTCCGAAGCCAGATCCCCAGGAGTGTGAGAGGACAGAGAGGGACGGTGATTCCCGGGCCCTAGAACTACAGCCGAGACGACAGACTGCAGGCAGAGTAGCCCTCCTGGAAGACACAGTAGAGAGAGCCTGGTAGAGCCTCACACGGGAGGACTGCTGGAGGCTGGGCTGAGTAGAGTGTCGGCTCTAGAGGGGACTGTAGTTTTCACCCGGCATCCCCAGACAACCGACGGGGGACCACAGCTACACGTTAGGGTCCCTACCCCAAAGGACAGGCAGCTCAGTGACAAACAGGATGACCCACAGGGGCCCGAGTCACCGCCATACTGTCCGGAGTCACACACACCAAGTGAACCCAGAGAACGTTAACAGCCTGGAAAGGACACAGAGACAGTGTGAGGGGTCACAGAGAAAGAGACCTGGCTGCAGAGAGTAAAGGGAACCCCGGAGGGGAGAGTGAGCCCGTGTATTGAAACTTGTAACTGACTGTAAGAACTGTGTTGAACTGTAACTTGAACTTGAGAACGTAAGAGGTAAACACGGTGAACCCTGAATCCAACTCTCTGGTCTGTCTCTGCCTATGAACTATTCCCTCCATGCAGGACTATAACAGCCACAACCTGCAGAGTCACAGCTTGCCAGCTCCAGCACCGAGGAAGGATTTCTGCAGCATCTGGCTAGTAAGTGAATTGCACTCAGCACCAAGTCTGCACACTACACCATAGACTTTAACCATCACTGCCCCGGGGAATACAGTTCTACCCACTGGAACTATTCCATTCATGCTGCCATTACATCATCCCCAGAGGTTCTGCAGCAGCGGCGGCCCCATTACTGGCTGCGTATAGTGGGTGTCGTCACGACTGACAATCCCCCTGTAAATATCCCTTTTATTGCCAGCCCGGGACACAGTGCGGACCAGGACCACCCGTGACGCCCCCAGTAGCAGACCCGGTCCGGTACCGAGTACCCTTGTCCCAGTGGGCTCGACATATACCTATAGGCCTGCACATGATTCCCTCCACACAGTAAGAGTGAAGTGAGGTGAAGTGATGAATTCAAGTGTTCCAGGAGAAAAAAGAAAAGTTGACCGCAGGGATGATTACAAAAACTCAAGGTGTGAGTTACAAGTGTCAATACTGGCTGGGGTTTCAGGACCAATTAGGCACATCCAGTGCAATGGCACACTCAATAATCCCTACGATGCAATAAAGAAGAATGATAAGCATCTGACAGTGACTAGTTATAGAAAAAAGGGAAGAATAAGGAAAAATAACGCTATCAGCCTGGTATCAGTGACAGGGTAGTGATCTACCCGTAGACATTTGTATATGACTATTGTGGTCACAGATTATATCCATAGGGACAATCGAGAAAGTGTATAGGATCCGTTAGATAACTGCACCTAGAAAGGTATCACCGTTCAAAGTATAACAGTATCAACACCAAATAAAGTGCTCAATGTAATATTTAATGCTGAGATGCTAGATGTGCACAGTCAAATTCTAAAGATGTATCCAATAGAAAAGCAATTAGCTGGGCCCTGTTTCGAGCCAGATAATAGTGATACCTACTGATACCAGGGTCAATGTGAACAAAGCAGAGTCAACCTCTGCTGGGGATCAAGCCAGTAAAGGCAATAAGTAAATCTGTTAATTTACATGAACATCAATTAGTAAAAGATGTATAACAACATCATATAAGAGATAATTAGATGACAACACAGGAGTAGTGGGGTTACCTCTAAAAGTCCAACATACAATCAAATATACTGGAATAATGGTAATATGTAGGAGGGGCAAAAGAAGAAGGCAAGGATACTCATCAAAGAAGCAAACACTGATATAAATAGGATAGTTATGACACCGGTATTTAAAGGAAGTGGGCATGTTACTGTGACACGACTTCCAGTAAATAAACCTCAAGGAAGTGCGGTTGAACCACAAGCTGTGCATGCGTATTAGGGATCGTGTGTTTTACGCATGTGCGGTTGGTTATAGTGAGATCTTGATTACAAGTGCTGGGGGCATAGGAAACTTCATTGTAGTGCGTCCAAAGTGCTCTTTTTCTTACTGCAGAGTAGCTGGTCCACAGAACAATCAATAGTGCATCTAGAACAGCAGAATTAGAAACACAGCAAAAAAACACGCCCCCATATGCTGTAAAAGACTGGAAATCATCAAGGGACCTCCCACTGGACGAAGTCAGACCTTCCCACTGGACTACGTCGGATGCCAAAGAATAATAAAGATGGGGTCTAAGTAGTGTCTGTGTTTTTTTTCTAATAAAAATATTTTTCTCTATGTTGTGTCTTCTTTACAATTTACTAGGGATTCCTAATGGCCCGGTCTAATATTGGCCAGACATTAAGAATCTCGGGCTTAGCGCCAGCTGCCAAAAGCTGGCATTAACCCCTTATTACCCAGTCTGCCACCGCTACACGGCAGCTGGAAGAGCTGGATACAGCACCAGAAAATGGCGCTTCTATGAATCCGCCACTTTCTGGGGCGTCTGCGGACTGCAATTCGCACCGGGGAGGGGGGCCCAGAAAGTTTCGGCCTCCCTACCCTGAGGATTCCAGCCCCCAGCTGCCTAGTTGTACCTTGCTGTTCCAAAAACATGGCGAAGCCCATGCCGTTTTTTTTATTTTTTTATTATTATTTCATGAAATAATTTAAAAAAAAAGGGCTTCCCTATATTTTTGGTTTCCAGACAGGTAAAACTAGGTAGAAGGGGTTGGTGGCAGCCTGTAGCTGCCTGCTGTACCTGGCAAAGCCCCACGTCATATATTTTAAAATTTAATAAAGAAATAATTTTAAAAAATGCAGGCGAGGAGACGACCAGGACACAGTGTCTCCGGATCTTGTGCACATGCCCTAAAAGTGAGAACTTATGTGAAAAAAAGAAAATGTTCAATATGACGTTATCAAATTCTGTGAGGTAGCTGTAGGTTCCGAATGCTTACAATACCCCTAGATATAATCCTTGAGGCATCTAGTTTCCAAAATGAGGTCACTTGTGGGGGAGCTGCAATGTTTAGGCACGCAGGGGCTCTCCAAACGTGACATGGTGTCTGCTAACAATTGGAGCTAATTTTCCATTCAAATTGTTAGAGGACACCTCTCGCCTATGGAGAGCACCTGTGTGCCTAAACATTGGAGCTCCCCCACGAGTGACCCCATTTTGGAAACTAGACCCCCTAAGGAACTTATCTAGATGCATAGTGAGCACGGTTGTGGAGCCCACTGGGACGGGGTACGCGGTGCCGGACTGGGGTACTGCTGGGGAATGTCACGGCGGTCCTGGTCCGGACCGTGTCCTGGGTTCGCACAATAAAATGGGGTGTATTTACAGGGGATTTGGTTTGTCGTGACGCCACCCACGGGTTGTGGTCAGTAATGGGACCACCGCTGCTGCAGAACCTCCGGAGATGATGTTTGGCAGCTTTAGATGTAACGGCTCCCCGCAGGTAGAGCCTGGTTCCCCGGGGCAGTGTAATTAAAGTCTGTGATGGTTATTATAGATGTTCCAGGAAAAGGGGATGAGCCCGCCTGGGGGTCGGGACAGCTCCTGACAGGGTGAAATAGAGGATTGACAGTTCTTTATACCTAAAATCACACACAGACACTGGAGCAGGGTTCACCCAGGTTTACTTCTCCAATTCTTCAGTCAAGCAGTGCACAGTACAATACAGTTCTTTACAGCTTTAGTCAGTGTACTCCGGTACCACTTGAACCCACTGCAGCCAGGTTGTCACTCTTAGACTCCTCACTCCAACTATGTGTCCTTTCAGGCTGATTCTCTGTCTTTCCCTTCAGGTAGATTGCGGAGCGGCAGCTCGGTCCCCAATAGTAGCTTCCCCCTAAGTCTATGGGTGGTAAGCCGGGTCCTCTTGGTCACTGCTGTGCCCCCAACCCTGTAGTGGGACCACGGACCTGGAATCTGTGTCCCCCGTCTTTTTGTCTGGGGAGCTGGTCTGAATCCTCAGTCCCTCTCAGAACTGACAGGTTTTAGCCTAACCTTAGGTGTCTCTGTCTCACAAAGGATCACCAGGTCCTTCTCTACCCGTGTAACTTCCCAGATATATCAGGATAGGCTCTTCTGTTAGTTATCTGCCGGCCCTAACGTCTTCCCCGGACCTGATGGTACTGGTCTGGTCTTGGCTGCTCGGCACCCGCCTACTGGCTAACTGCTTCTGACTCACTGTTGCCGGGTTCTCGGGTCTCAGGCGATGCTGCACTTGTCACGGTTCCGCGCCTGAGGCTGTGGGGCCCGGTGGTCAAATGAAAACGGATTAAAGGATGGGGATGTTTCTTGATTGTCGTGATGCCACCTGTGGGTATCTGGTGATGGCACCGACGCTGCTTGGGCCTCCGGGGGATGTGCAGCAGCTAGATGGAATGCTCCCCACAGGATGAGCAGGGGTCCCCGGGGCCGGGAGTTACGCTGGATGGAATACGGCAGCTCCGTTGTTTAAGTATTAATCGAGGAAAAATGCAGAAACACATGGAGTCTTTTCTGTACCTTTTACTGGTGACAACAGGTACACTCGACCGGGCGATGAAGTAGACACTCCTGGAGTTTCCACAGCAAGCAGTGGTGTAGGCTTCCTTAAATACACAGTTCTACATTGTCTGGTGGATATGAAATCCCACCGAACCGAGGTGTGTCTTGATTCACCTGAGTTGGCTGCACTGAGGGCACTATAAAGGATTGTTTAATGCGCGTCCGCTCCGGGCTCTCATTTGGTGGTGCTTAAGGTGTTCAGGGGAGCTAAACTCCCTTGTTTGAGGTGCTGGTTTCTCTGAAGCCTGCGCTGTGGCTCCTGCAGCTTGGACCCAGTGACCAGATTGTTAGGGAGAGTTGGGGTAACTCTTCTGTCCCTGTAAGGTCTTTGCCTCCTGTTCCTATGACCCCTATTGCGAGGGTCTCCCACTTTCCGGGTGTGCTAGTATGGGCGTAGTGTGGCTCCAGTACCAGGTCTGCTCTCCTAGCTGTTCATAGTTCTAAAGTGACTGCACACTCCACTGTTTCTTCCTCAAGGACCCGTATTTATAGGGGGAACTGGCTTAAGGTAACCAGTGGAGCTCCCCCTAGAGGCCTGGGGTGAAAGGGGTGTTAAAGTTGTGTTAGTAAGTGAGGTCTGCTTGCTGTGTACATTCCATTTGTGTCCTAAGAATTCTGTGGTGCCCCAAGCAGGGTGCCACACTTCCTCTTTCTCCCTTTTATACTCGTCTGTTACCAGAACTATGCTTCACCCACTCATATCTAGCCCTACTACTCCTTGCCTGCCTAGAGTCCCAGGCTCCGGGTTAGGTCCCATGTCAGTGGATATGTGATTTGAGGTGTTTGCTATACAAACTGTCTACCCTCCTGCCTGGCTGCAGTTTCTACCTGTGGCCACCCTGGTCGCAGGGGCGCCACACTTTCTACCCCCAGGTGCTTCACAAATTGATCTGTAAAAATTAAAAAGTACTTTTTTTTCACAAAAATTTTCTTTTGGCCTCAATTTTTTCATTTTCACATGGGGAACAGGATAATATGCATCCTAAAATTTGTTGGACAATTTCTCCTGAGTACACAGATACCTCACATGTGGTCATAAACCACTGTTTGGGCGCACGGCAGGGCTTGAAAGGGAAGGAGCGCCATTTGACTTTTTGAATAGAAAATTAGCTCCAAAAGTCAAATGGCGCTCCTTCCCTTCTGAGTCCTGCCATGCACCCAAACAGTGGTTTATGACCACATGTGAGGTATCTGTGTACCCAGGAGAAATTGCACAACACATTTTAGGATGCATTTTCTCCTGATGCCCATGTGAAAATGAAAGAATTGACACTAAAGGAACATTTTTGTTGGAAAAATTAAAATGTCCATTTTTTGTTTCCACCTTGCTTTAGTTCCTGTGAAGCACCTGAAGAGTTAATAATCTTCTTGAATGTAGTTTTGAGTAGCTTGAGGGGTGCAGTTTTTGGAATGGTGTCACTTTTGGGTGTTTTCTGTCATGTACACCCCTCAAAGGGACTTCAAATGTGATGTGGTCACAAAAAAAAATGTTTTTGTAAATTTTGTTGGAAAAATTAGAAATAGCTGATGAACTTTGAACCCTTATAACTCTCTAACCCCCAAATTTTTTTTTTTCCAAAATTGTGCTGATGTAAAGAAGACATGTGGGAAATGTTATTTATTAACTATTTTGTGTCACATAACTCTCTGGTTTAACAGAATAAAAATTCAAAATTTGAAAATTGCGAAATTTTCGCCAAACTTTTTATTTTTTCATAAATAAAGACAAAAATTATCGACCTAAACTTATCACTAACATGAATGAAGCCCAATATGTTATGAAAAAACAATCTCAGAATCACTAGGATCCATTGAAGCGTTTCAGATATGTTACCTCATCAAGGGACACTGGTCAGAATGACAAAAAACGGTCTGGTCATTAAGGTGGAAATTGGCTCCGTCACTAAGGGGTTAAATATTACATTGAGCACTTTATTTGGTGTTTGATACTGTTATACTTTGAACGGTGATACCTTTCTGGGTGCAGCTATCTAATGGATCCTATACACTTTCTCGATTGTCCCTATGGATATAATCTGTGACCCCAACAGTCATATACAAATGTCTACGGGTAGATCACTGCCCTGTCACTGATCCCAAGCTGATAGCGTTATTTTTCCTTATTCTTCCCTTTTTTATATAACTAGTCACTGTCAGATGCTTATCATTCTTCTTTATTCCATCGTAGGGATTATTGAGTGTGCCATTGCACTGGATGTGCCTAATTGGTCCTGAAACCCCAGCCAGTATTGACACTGGTAACTCACATCATGAGTTTTTGCAATCATCCCTGCTGTCAACTTTTCTTTTTTTTCCTTTTTTTCCCTTGTATTCTTTATTCCTTTTGCCATTTCCTATTCACTCACTTAGCGTTAGATGGGGTACCATGTACATAGTTCCTGGAACACTTGAATTCATCACTTCAACTCACTCCACTCTTACTTACAGGCCTATAGGTATACAACATTGAACATTGAGTGTAGGTCTTTTGCCACTTTAGCACATGCCTTTACATCATGCCTAAGCAGCCAAGTCAACACGGACACCGGACGTGACGTGATTTTATTTTACCCATGCGTGTTTGTACTAATATAAATGTATACTTGTTCATATTTTTCTTGTAAATAGAAACCTTGATAAAGACCTGGTTAGGCCAAAACGTCGGTTTGTTTACGGTGCCTGAATACTGTGTGGCTTAATAAAAGCAAACACTTTTTTCACTCACAAAACGTGTGGTTCAACTTTCTTCTTTCGCTGGTGTGTCCAGGATATTCTAAACAATTAGGACTCTAGCAAACCTGGAAAAGCAGTTGAGAAGCAACATGATCAATATCCCCTAACATCACAGCCACACCAAAGAGATGAAACCTCAGCCACCACAGTAGGGGTGAGTTGATTTTTTTAAACCAAATATATGGGGTAATTTTCAAGTCGATAATTTTGTGCGGCCCCTGAAGGATGGTAGAAATTTCCAAATGGCCCCCAACAGAAAAAAGTTCCACACCCTTGGTCTAATACTTTCAATATATGCTGGCTCAATACTAATATTCTGGCACATCCCTATATATTATACCTGTGCAGAAAGTTTATGTGTTAAATTGCATACCGTTAGATGTGTTGCCCATACTTGCTTTCAGCCCTAAACATGGGCACAGGCTAGTGCGCAGGTGTGGCACGGTCCCGATCATCTGACAAAGATGCGGCCTCTGGTGTGCGGTGCCACGGATCACATGACGTCAATGGAGGCTCTCCTCCTCCTGGCACACTCCCGAGGTTGCGCCAGGTGCAATCGCTGTTTGGAAATCATGTCGGGTGTGCGCCAATATTGGTCTGTAAATAATGCGGACTCCATATAAAGAAATCGATTTCCCACACACATTACCACTGCCCCCTGAGGAAGCAATTTGAAACACGTGTCTGGGCTTCTCGCTGACACCGCTGATGCTGCCATTACCCTCTCTAGGTATAATTGTCATTCTGTTATTTTACTGGCTTAACTATAGCAACTGGGTTATACTAGGTCTGTTGGTGTGTCTCTTAAACGGTTTCATAAGCATTGGAGGTAACCATTAGGCTGGAAACACACTATCCGACTCACATGTGAGTTTCTCGGACGAGACTCGGATCAGTCACCCTGAATGGCATCTACCCTGTCAGAACAGGAGTGTTAGCTGCTTGTGTTTTCGTGCAGCATCGCACTCCTGTCCTGACAGGCCGTTCAGGGTAACTAATCCGAGTCTCGTCCGAGAGACTCGCATTTGAGTCGGATAGTGTGTTTCCAGCCTTACATGAAAATTCACTGCTGTGAGCTGCCGTCTATTCATCTGCTGCATGGATTATGTTTTTTCATTTTGGTTCATTTAGTAGGATTTATGTATTGACTAACATGGACCACAGACCATACATGATATGATTTTTTATGCAGTTTCTTCTCTTTAGTTTTCTCAGAAATACTGTTAACATTGTTGACATATCTAATCCATATGTGACTAGCAAACCTAGAAAGCACCAGCTGTGTCTCGGGCTTTTCTTTCTCGTCCCCCGGGTATATTCTGTTGTTATTTTAGGTGTATTGTGGAATTGAGCTTCAATGTGTCTCTTTTTGACTTATTAAACTTTGTATTCGGCAACATAGACCATTGTCTCTGGGTACTAAGTGCACTTTTTGCTTTTGTGTTTTTTATTATGGTTAAAGTAGTGTACTGCTTACCTATAAGGTCCAAACAAGTCTCTATTGTTGTTCTAAAATATGTTCATTATCAGTCAGATCCGTCTTCAAGCTTCTCACAATGAATACGGGGCATGTATAGAAGGGTAAAGGGGCGGGCCTGTAGAACATCCAGAAAATAAGTCATATGGTGCAAAAAAGTATTATCTTAGCTGCTAAGTGAACCATCATTAACAACCAGTGCAGCAGCATCTTTTTTTCAATGAAATGACGTTTACTCTTTAAAGGCATAGTAATCTTACTTTATGTAAACTAGTGACTTTGCAGAAAGTAATATAAATGATTCTCTCTCCCTCTCTCGCTCATTATTCTGGCATTTGGCAAATATTAATAATTATGGTAATCCCAACTGACCTAAAATGGGAAAGGTTTATTCTGATTTCATGTCAGATAGTGATGAAATCATGCATACAAGTATTTGTCTTTTTCTATACTGTATGTAAACTTCTTATTTCAACTGTACATTTCCTATCTCACAGTGCTCTCTACTGGTCAAGAAAAACACTGCTGACTCTACTTTTCTAAGCCTGTAGAACTCAGAGGTCAGATATTGCTGAAATGTTAAAAGAGTTTGTGCATTGAGTTGAGTAAAATATTTTGCAGGATAATGAACCCTAATTAGTAATGTTTACCAATGATACACATCGCTCATAAAAACCTGGATGCTGAAGTAGAGTACCAATCCATAGTCAATTGCAATAATGGAACGTGACACTCCAATATGTAAGCTGTAAGATGAATTTTAATTTATGTCAAACTAAAGTAATATATACACATACACACACAGGGACAAAAGTGTTGGTATTCTTTTGTTAAAGTATGAAAAACCACAATGGTCACGGAAATAACTTGATTCTGACATAATTAATTTTAAACTAGTTCTTTTTAATTGGTTCAATAGAAGAAAAACAAATTAATGAAAATGGCCTCCACAAAAATTATGGTTTCCTTAGAAAAGATTGAAAATAATTTGCCGGTAGGCACATGATACACCGAGGCTTTGTCCTAGAATTAGCATCACAAGTGTCTACAATCTTGTATTTAATCAAGTCTCAGTGGTGTACCACCAATAGGCAGCAGACCACGTCGCCACTATGGGACTCATGAATTAGGGAGGTCAGCACCAGCAGCAGGCCGGCACCAGCTCCCCACTCATCATCACACTTTCAACTGCATTGGCATGGAGGACTATGTGGGGCCCATTATAGTATGTGGGGGACTGTGGGGTGAATTTCATTATATTGGGGCTATATGGGGCCCATTATTCTATATGATAGGTTATGTGGGTCCATTATAATATTTGGAGGGCTATGTGGGTGCCATTATATTATTTGGAGGGCTATTCGGGAGAATTTATACTTTATTGAGGTCTATTTGAGGGCCAATATACTATATGTAAGAATTTATACACTGTGTGCAGAATTATTAGGTAAGTTGTGTTTTAGAGGATTATTTTTACTATTTATGAACAACTATGTTCTCAATCAAAACAATAGACTCATAAATATCAACACGCTTTATTTGGCTTTATAAGGCCTTTATTACTTTATCGCTGCTATTTGTTGGCTTTTAAAACTTCTGAATGAAAGCCGACGGCTCCTCGGTGTAAGCAGGAGTATCAGTACATAATGTGCGTAAGCACATTGCAGGGCAGCATCCTCAATAAGGAGTTGACCCTGTTGCTTACATTAAGTACTGATACTCCTGCTTACACCGACGAACCGTCGGCTTTCATTCAGAAGTTTTAAAAGCCGACAAATAGCGACGATAAAGTAATAAAAGCTATTAACCATTAACATGCCGCTGAATTTGGACAACATGTCTCTTGGGAGGGTGGATGTGGTGCCCCGCAACGAGTGCGTCACAGGAGGGTATTGCAGCCAACACAGCAGCAGCAATATTCTCTGACTAAGCAATGACACAGTTAACTCAAAGATCCATACCCTACATGCATCATCAGCATAGAGGGCCAATAAGGTCCTGGTGGGTGGAGTGTAGAGGTAGTGTGTAGTGGAAAAGAAAGAGAACTCTCTGAAACAACGTAGGAGAAGGAGCAAAAAGAGCAAGCTCTGCAACCTAGGTCCCGTGCAGCAGCAGCGATGAACAAAGCATCCGGCAACCGGATTGCACATTAAGGAGCAATCCGGTTACCGGATGCGGGTTTAGGGACACATTTAGAATGCAAAATGTGTGTGAAGGGACATGAGATTACTGCATCTGGACATGGATGCGGTAACCGCATTTTACATTCTCAATGTGACCCTAGCCATAGTCGAGGTCATCGGCGCCTCTGGCAGACAGTTTGTGGATGTTCACTCACTTTGTTTTGTTGTTTCAGTATGCCTTAGCCACAGGTCTATTACCACTACAGAGTTTCTTCTGCAAAGTCATGAAGAAGTAACACACCACAGTTTGAAACTTGCTGTACTTTATTGATAAGAATGTCCACAGTGCACAGGATAGAGCACATGCTTATTTGTTCTCCAAAATCCATTATCTGTTCTCCTGAATCCTCCATCTTCCCACTGACTGGCCCCCACTACTGAATGACAGGCTGAGCTCCAAGCTCTCCCCAACTATCCCTCCACCTGGGTCAATGTGTTTTGCTGTGGAAAGTGTTCATTTAGGCTGGTTTCACACTGCAGTTTTTTCCCTGATCAGGTTTAGAAAAAAAAGAAATTGAATATAGTTATTTATACTATATGCTATTTCTTGTTAGGAGAATTTGGGTTGTAATTCGTTTACCTGTACAGCTGAAAACAGTCATACTGGGATCCCAGAAGATTTATTGATAGGGGATAGTGTCAAGATTGTGAACTGGGAGAACAGACACATATTAAGGCTTCCCTGTAGGAACTAACCCTGTTTAAGTCTGGACACGTTTAGGGGAGGTGGGTGGCATTATTGGCTCAAGGGAAGACTCTCCCTTACTGGGACCAGGGATGTGTGGCTGTTCTTCTGGTAAGGAAAACAAGACATTTTTTTTTTTTGTACGAGGTGTTGAGTTATAAATTGTACAGTTTATTTATTTCACTTTTCTTCCCTGTATAAACAGAGGCGAGTTTTGTTACAATAAATGTGTTTTTTTGTTTTACCTTTGTTTTGGAAGCTTATCTTTCCTGTCAGTGGCATCACTGTATCAAAACAAATTCAAATCCCCGCTGTTGCCAGAGGTGTTACATTTACATGCAATAGTGGAATTGCAATTACTCATAGACTGCATCTTGTCAATTCTTGGGACAAGTTGGGACCCTCTATCTTTGAGAATAATAAGGCTGCTTTAACCTCAGCTATTTTTTTCAATCGTCCCTATGGGACTTGTGGTCATGTGTGGCAAGTGTGGTCTTGCCGCAATCCAGCAAATCTGGCACTTGCGGCAGCACAAAAAAACCCACTGCCAGCAGAGTTTTTTTTACTTGCCACAAGGGCAAAACCGCACTTTCCGCACATGACCACAAGTGCCGTAGGGAATGAATGGGGCTGAACGCAGGCTTGACGCAAGTGTCCCAGTAAGGCTGCAGATGTGGCGGGTGTGGCAAAACTGCTGGATCTGCCGCAAAATTAAAAAAACGCTGATGTGAAAGCTAGGTAAGCCAGACATTGTTAATATGATGGATACTTGTTTACTAGTTCTTAAAAACATATACACTGGGTAGTAGAGTACTTAAAGTCTTAATCTATCAAGCATGTTAGAGGCGCAAACATTTTGTTTACGGAAAATGACACATTGCTTATGTAGATCGTTGCACTGGTAAAACTGGTTATGCTGCAGGCTTCCAACTCCCTGGTACAGGGCCACACGGATCAATGTGTTTTGCTGTGACCACTTTACCCAGATTACTTACTGTGGTCTAAACAATAGCCGCTCATCAGTTTATTATTCTTACTGACATACTGCCAGCCTGGCTAATTCTATTTTCCTTCACTGAGACCTACAGGCCTGAAAAACACTGGGCTCATACTCTAAAGTTTCTTACTGACAGGTGCCCCAATTTTGCCTATTCTGTACACTGTAGAAAGTGTCGCCATTGTTATTGGTAGATGATAAGGCTTACTACTCTTACAGGTCTGATCTGCCAAACACACCCGACACTGCACTAGTGAGAGTCCTTCTCTTTTCATTCAATCTTCATAAAAGACTGCTAACGGGAATTAGTTTCTTGAACATGCCCAGTAACCAGTTGCATAACTTGATCTCATGGGCCTTGATGCGAAAGCCCCAATGGGGCCACAGACTACTGCAAATCTTTAATAGAATTAATCTTTTTCTGTTTATGATGCCATATATCCCAACAGCGACTTGGTTGCCGCAGAACTCGGGGAAGCGGACACCCTGAACGATTTCACAGAGAGACTGAAAAGCTTGTTTGGAGTATATTCAATGACTGAGGATCAGCGAGTGACTATGTTGATAGGACAGTTGACTGGCACGGCCCAATGAGATGTAAAGTCCTGGCTAGATACAGAAAAACGAACTGTTAAATAAATCTTCGCCAGGTTAAAGGAAGCCTTTGACACCCGTACTGAAGCGGAAATTAAAATGAGATTTTATGGGTGCAAATAACGGGTGCAGGACGATATACGGGACTATGCATTAAATTTCCAGACTATGCATTAAATCTGCACAGACTTTAGAAACTGTTACCCCTAATGGTACCTTTACACGCCGCTACCGAAAGGTAGAAACCGGCAGGTATCGGAGACAATTGTACATTTTACCTTCAAAACAACGCGAAGTCGCAGTGTTTAATTCAGGTTGTACCTTCCTGTCTCTTTGGATACCTGTCTTTCAGCCGTGCTGAAAAACAAGCAGGTATAATCCCTAAGGTGGCGGCGTGTAATCGGGGCACAGGCACGGTATTTGAGTTACCTGGGGCGTGCTACAGCGTCATGTATACCACGCCCCATCAGCTATCATTGGTGGAGACTACTGTGTACCCATTGGCTGTCCCTGCACAGGGCGGCATATTTAACGAGCTGACCAGTCACAATACGCATTTGCTATAGCGTCATGTATTAGGCAGCCTCCCTGGCCAATCATGATGTTATTGCATTGTCCAATCACCGTACGAGCGTCGCGTAATACACTACTCTGTCACGCCTATGTAGTTACGGCGCACAATATGTACGCCCATATTCCCTTGTTGTAGCGACGTGTAAATCAGGGAAGGTGCTCCACAGAAGGTAACCTGCGGCACCCATCGGCACTTCCGGGGATCGAAAATACCTTCTGTGGAGCACCTTGTGGCGGCGTGTATTTGCGGCATCAGGTACCATTAGGAACCGTTGAAAACGCGCGCGTTCGGTGCCTACCTGTTGCTACCCTCAGTAGCGGCGTGTAAATGTACCATAATGCCTTACAACTGCAAGTGCAGCAGCTGAGCTAACCAAAGCAGTACAGTCAATGCAAGGATCCAAACCATCAGAGAAGATACTGTTGGCCTCCAGCCCTGATAACATCCCATGGATGTGCCAGAGGAGGAATCCGTCGACCAGAGGACGAGCCAGTGATGGCTGCGATTCTGCAGGACAACCCGTCTGCCGCCACTGCAACGAGGCAGGTCACATCACAAGGTTGTGTACTTCAAACGAGCAACCCCTGGGGCAAGGGGTCGCCCCCCAAGAACGAGGCAGGCTGCCCACCAAACTGGCGCGACAGGTATGTGGGAGGATGACCGGCCCTGCCTGTTGTGCTGGATGGCATCCCCATGAATGCTTCACTGGACACCAGTTCGCAGGTGACAACGATGCCTTATATCCTTTACAAACCGTACTGGGCTAATTCAGGCATTACCCGCCGTCCAGATGATAGCTTTACAATATATGCTGCAGATGGTCTGCCTTTACCACAGATGGGCTTCAAGGAAGTCACCATTAAGGTGGGGCATGTAGAACTAGCCACCCAAGTGATTGTTGATGTAGACGGGTGAGAAAGTAATCCAATGCTTATTCTAGGCACTATTGTGATTGAAAATTGTCTAGGGGAGATTATTGTTTGTTACAACAGGTTGCCGAAACTGACAACCTGGGGCAGCGGAGAGTCCTGCAGAAAGAGATAAAGGCCCAGATGCAGAGGCAGCAGGTGGAGCTGTCTGGTGGAGAAGTCGGCAGTGTAAAGGTACCGTCACATGCGGCAATTTTGCTAGCAATTTCACAGGCAATTTGCTGGTTGCAGTGAAATCATGGACACATTGTTCCATTTGTACACGGCAACAAAATAGAACAATGTGTCCATGATTTCACTGCAACCAGCAAATTGCCTGTGAAATTGCTAGCAGAATTGCCGCGTGTGGCGGTACCTTAAGAGTAAGTGACCCAGTCCCCATTTCAATACCCCTGAAAAGCAAAATGTTAATCTGGTGTAGGGCAGCAATAGGCCTTTGAGTACTCCAAGGCTTGGTAATCTTCATTCAGGGAGTAGTCAGGGGGTGGTTGATGTCTGCAAGGGGAGGGTACCTGTACATATCTTAAGTTGTGGAGAAAAAGGGGTCAAACTGCCTAGGTATGCTACCATTGCTAAGCTGTACATTGTCAATAACAATGCCATCACGGCAGTGCAACCCTTAAACCCATCTGATCAGGCAGAGAAGGTGACCAGGCTCTGAGAAGGTGGAGGACTAGTATCAGAAACTACACGTAGGCACTGACTGCACCCCTTCACACCAAAAGCATTGAGTTTACTGGGTAGTTCAAGAATATGAATGGGTCTTCAGTAAACATCCTTTAGACTTTGGGCAGGTAAAGGGGTACAACCATCCACCATTTAAAGAGAGGTATCGGCCTGTACCACCAGCTCACTATCAATGTGCCAAAGAGATGTTACGAGAAATGAGGGAGGCTGGGGTGATCAAAGATAGTTGTAGCCCCTGGGCACCTCCACTAGTCCTGGTAAAAAAGAAAGAAATCGCAGTACATATAAAGAAGCTTACTCATTATCCATAATTAAAAAAGTCATTAGCTGCATTGATAACTGCTAACTATTTTTCCACCTTAGATCTCACCAGTGGGTATTGACAGGTTCCCGTTGCAGAAAGGGACAGAGAGAAGACCGCGTTCACGACATCGATGGGCCTCTGTGAGTTTAACTGCATGCTGTTTAGACTATGTAATGCACTGGGAACATTCCAGAGATTAATGGAGTGTTGCCTGGGGAACAGAAACTTTGAAACCATACTACTCTACCTAGATGACATTATAGTCTACTCGAAGACATATGAAGACCACCTGAAGCACCTAGTTGAGGTATTTGAGGCATTGTCCACGTTTGGCATGAAAGTGAAGCCGTCCAAGTGCCACCCACTGAAGCCCAAGTACCTGGGACACGTGGTCAGCGCTGAAAGTATGGCACTAGACCCTGACAAAGTCACAGTAATCAAGGACTGATCGAGGCCCACGACCATCAAAGAGGTACGGCAGTTGTCGGGGCTGGTAGGCTACTAACGGAGTTTCAGCAAGGGCTTCACGAAGATGGCAGTGCCTTTGCAGGTCCAAAAAGGCCAAGAACCTGAGCCCACCATTCGAATGGGGCAGCAAAGAAGAACACTCCTTCAACCAGCTGAAGTGGGCCTTGACGGGGGATGAGATCCCGGCCTACCCTGACTGTGGGCAGCTGTTTGTGCTCTACACAGATGTGAGCAACGTGGGATTGGGAGTCATGTTATCCCTGGTGCAGAGAGGCAAGGAGACAGTGATTGCCTATGCCAACAGGAAGCTCTGTCCTACAGAAAGGAACCCCGACAAATATTGCTCATTTAAGCTAGAGTTCCTTGCTATAGTTTGGGCTATAACTAAACATTTTAAACATTACCTTCAGCAAAGCTTACCATCTACATGGACAACAATCCACTGACCCATCTAGAAAAAGCGAAGTTAGGAGCATTGGAGCAGCAATGGATGGCCCGGTTGTCCAATTACAACTTTATCATCAAGTACCAGGCAGGCCATAGGAATGCCAATGCTGATGCGCTGTCAAGGATTCCCCACTTGCCAGATGCGGGAGAAGATCTGGAGGAGCTGGAAGAGATAGAGCTACCAGCTTTTCACTGCAGCAGACCGTCCCAGTGTTCCCATGAGGTGACAAACAAGCGGCCTGTCATGCAAGAAGCCACGTTCAATCCACTACCCCACCATGGTAGGGCAAAGACGCAATATATTGACCCATCCATCTCCCTAGTCAAGGAGTTGCTGAAGCAGACTGACTCACGCCCAGATCCAGATGCTCCACAAGAAGCTCAACAGTTGTGGAAAGAGAAGGGAAAGTTGTTCACCTACAATGTAAGCTGTGAAGGCAGCACATCAATGCACAAACCCATGAATTGGTGAGGCAGATAGTGGTCCTGAAGAGAGATGTCCAGATGGTCCTAGAAGTGTACCACGATAGGGCAGGGCACTTTGTGTTGAAGAATCTGGAGGTGCTGTTGCGTGAAAGATTCTACTGGGATAGCATGAGGAAGGCCATCAAGAAATGGTGCAGAAACTGTGGCTCGTGCAACCTGCAGAGGAAGGATCGTGACAGTCAGCTCCTCTACAGCCTATTGTCACCAAGCAGCCACTTGAACTTGTAGCCTTAGACCACGTGAAGTTGACCCCGAATTGGTCAGGCTATGTCTACGCCCTCACCATTGTAGATCACTATTCATGTTGATTAGTTGTAGTGTCAGTGAAGACCTTACAGCGAGGATGGCGGCAAGAGCCTTTCAAGCCCATTTCTGCAGGTCCCCACAGCTATCCTGAGCAGGTACTTACTAATCAAGGTCCAGCATTCGAGGCAGAGGTGTTCCTGGAGTTTTGCAACTTGTACAGGTGCAAGCAAATAAGAACAATGTACCATCCACAGACCAATGGCATGTGCGAGAAGATGAACCAGGTAGTGATAGAGCTGTTGAAGACACTACCCTTGGCAGAGAGAAGCATGTGGCCAGAAAAGTTGCCAGATTTAGTAGACTTGTACAATCATATTCTTGTGAATTCCACCAACTGTACTCCTGCCTACCTGATGAGAGTAAGGCCTGCAAGTTGCCCGTTCATCTAGACATGGGAGTGTTACCACCTGAAAGAAACCCACCAGAAGCAGATTGGAATAAAGAACGTCAACAACAGTACCGTAAAGTGCAAGAGTGTGTTGAGAAAACCCTGTCTCAAGCAAGAGAAAGACAAGAGAAAGCCTACAACAAAAATGCATCGGCAGTTCCCTTAACAATAGGAGAGCAAGTCCTCAAAAGAAAGCTGTGAACCAATAAACCGTATTGCCTTTGAACTTTGACAACACCAAACTCTGCTTAATCAGTAAAGATGGAGGAGAGACCTCAGTGGTAGTTTCAAGAGACCATTTAAAGAAATGCCCTGAACAACTTAGAAACAAAGGAGTCCAACGTCCACCCCAACTTATAGAACAGAAGGAAGAGATTATTAATACCATCCTTGAAGATTTCCCCAAAACATGGTGTGAGGTTCCTGGGGAACCCGCTTGGCAACGGAATATGACACTGACAACCATGTTTTTAACGTATAACATCATGCAGCAGTTTATTGAGCTGCATAAACCACTGGTAACACACAATACACATTACATTTCACATATAATATTCACATAATTACATTACAGGACATTCACAAACCACATTACAGATTATATACCCTATACACTATAGGATCAATGGGACCACATTACGACTTAGCAGTCGGTCCCAAAGGCGGTTACGGCCACCTGGCCTTCTGACAGGGCTCTTTCCCCAGCCTATTGCAGGGAGAATCTACCTCCTACAGGGATCCTCAACCTCATACAGGGATCCTCCACCTATTATAGGGAGGGTCAAACTCCTACTTCATCATGCATGGTAATTTTCCATACACCATCATGACTCACCCACTTTCTATCATACAGGGTAATTTTCCATACGCCCTTATGATTCACACAACTATGGCGGCGATGCCCACCTGGCACTACACATATACGCCTCCCGTAGGGCTTTACACACATCAACACCTATGCCTCCCATAGGGCTATACACATATCAGCACATAATGCTTAGTCCACATAACATCCTTGGACTGTTACCATACCGGGCGCCGAACTGGGTTTAACAACCTGAGTTACTGGGTACCCCAGGCATCCCCGTGGCCTCCTCACCACGTGCTTACAGGTCGCCAGCCACCACCAAACCTCCATACCTAGGCAGGTCTCCAGGCCACGGCTGGGCCCCATGTCTGAGTCGAGCACCCTCCAGAGTAGGCCATGGTTCCCCAACTCCAGGAGCCATCACAACCCATTCTCTGGCCACCGGTTCACACACAACCATCCGAGGGACGGGTGCCTCCCGCATGGAGAAGGGCAGGCTTCCCTCACGTCCCAAAGGGACGGAACGCCTCGGACTCACGTCCTCACATCTCAGAGGTTCAGGCTGTACTGATTCCCATCACTTGTATCCCCACACACAGCACCAGACAGCTTCTTATTCTGGCTGCCACACCCACCTGCAACTCAGTGTTTCAATCAGCACACACTCATGCACAGATTTTGCTACCCTTAACCCCTTACGTACCACTACAGATCTAACTACCACTTAACCCTGTGTGTTCTGCTAGATCCAGCAATCAACCCGATTGCAGCAGGCCATGTGAGTCATGTCGGCCACGTGGCATAGCACCGGCATGCCTCACAATGGACACAAACAAATGGAGCAATAGTTGCTGACTTTTCCCCAAGTAGTAGTGCCTGAACCCATTGAGACTCAAGAACCACCTCAAAAAATACCTGAAGAACCATCAGCTGCAGGCAGCAGAACTAGAGAGTCAGCCCCCTGCTCAAAAGGAAACGCTCCCCATAGGAGCCCATTATGGTAACCGGATTGCACTACATGCTATCCGGTTACTGGCTCCGGATCTGCAGCCTGTGTGAAAGATCATGCAGGCTGCAGTTTTCGGAGCGCTTCTGTCATCCGCAATGCGGTAACCGCATTGCTCCGGATGTGTAATCCTGAGCAATGCGGCTACCATCTACTTTGTTCATCCTTGCTGCCGCAGGGATGAACAAAGTGTTAACTGTTTAATAAAACGTGAAATATTAATATTAGTTGTGTGCAACATGTCTCTAGCGGGTGCTCACCCCCTTAGAGACAGGCTGCCCACTCCTGTGGGCATGTCAGGGGTTAATAAACCATTTACAGTAAGCCGGCTATTGTCGGCTTTCTACAATTTTATCAATGAAGCCGCGGCTCCCCTGTAAGCTGCGCACATACTATACGTAATGTACGAATAGTACGTGCCGCTGTCCAAGGTCCTGTTGGCATTTACAGTAGATCTATGGCGGTGCGCTACCCATAGATCTAATATAAATGCCTACAGGACCTCGGACAGCGGCAGATAATATACGTACATTACGTACAGTATCTGCTCTATTGTCAGGGGACCCGCGGTTTAATTGATAAAATTGTACAAAGCCGACAATAGCCGGCTTACTGTAAATGGGTTATTAACCCCTGACATGCCCACAGGAGTGAGCAGCATGTCTCTACGGGGGGTGGGCACCCCCTAGAGACATGTTGCATACAACAAATATTAATATTCCATGTTTTATTAAACAGTTAACAATTTGTTCATCCCTGCGGCAGCAGGGGTGAACAAAGTAGACGGTAACCGCATTGCTCAGGATTACACATACGGAGCAATCCGGTTACCGGATTGCAGTTTTCTGCACACATTTTTCCTTAAAAATGTGTGTGAAGGCAATTGCGGTTACTGGATCTGGAGGCGACAACCGCAATTGCCTTGGACAGTGTGACCCCAGCCATTCTCATTCTTTCAAAAACATAGCAAAATCCATGCAGGAAATCAAACGTATGTGTGTGCACAACTTTTCCTGAATCACATAGGTTTTGCTGGGAATGAAAAACTCAGGTTTTGATTAGCATAGATTTGCATAAAACCTAAGTAAAAATGCACCAAAACTGCAGGAAAAATGCCCTGTGTGAACATTGCCTAAATCTGGGGTAACAACGCCTCCATGACTAGAGAAAAGGGGGGCATTAGAAGGCACCACAAATACTACATAGAAAATAAATAAATAGGGTTCACCCAGGCATACAGGCAATGCTTTTAGGAACAAAAGAAAAAAGATAAACCAAAAGGGAATACACCAACCAAATTATTTGTTGTTGCACCAAAAGACCAAGAACATACAAGAATCTGCCATACAAAATTTGCACAGTCCCAAGATGTTAACAGGTATTTACCCTATGCAAAAAATCAGTGCAAAAAATCCACACAGGAATCACACAAAAAAAGCTCTCTGTTTATAATAAGTATTTTTTCCAATTTGTAGCAAGTGCTATCAAAAAAGTATCAAAAACAGGGCTATTGGTCTGTATGTTTTTTGCAAAAATATATGCAAGCTGCCTCACCTCGTCACGGTTGCCCTGACGAGGCAGTCCCTAGCTGATGTGTGCATTTAAAACCTGAGTGTGTGAACATACCTCCATCCAGGCTCTAGCCAGGACTCCACTCTGTGGGCTTTTTACCTGTGAAACAGCTTGTGTGTGGACTACTCATAGGGGAAGGGTGGGTCACTTCCCTTTCCTGCCAACAGGAGAAATACATTCACCAAACAATAATGAGTAGTCCATTTTTTTTTTTTTGTGTGATTCCTGTGCGGATTTTTTGCACTGATGTTTTGCAGATTTTCTGGTGGTGGATGAATGCGGTTACTAATCGCATTCATCAGTGTGGACTACTCATTATTGTTTGGTGTAGGTACCGTATATACTCGTGTATAAGCCGACCCGTGTATAAGCCGACCCCCCCAAAAATCTGGAAAAACCTATTGACTCGTGTATAAGCCGAGGGTGGACCCCAGCACAGGTATACAGCCCCCAGCAGTGTGGTATACAGGCCCCCCCAGTGGTATACAGGCCTCCCCAGTGGTAGTATACAGCAGCCCCAGTGGTAGTATACAGCAGCCCCAGTGGTAGTATACAGCAGCCCCAGTGGTAGTATACAGCAGCCCCAGTGGTAGTATACAGCAGCCCCAGTGGTATACAGCAGGCCCCCAGGGGTACATATAGCAGCCCCCAGGAGGTACCCAGCAGCCCCCTGGGGATACCCAGCAGCCCCCAGAGGGTACACAGCAGCCCCCAGGGGGTACACAGCAGCCCCCTGGGGGTCCCCAGCAGCCCCCAGGGGGTACACAGCAGCCCCCTGGGGGTCCCCAGCAGCCCTCAGGGGGTACCCAGCAGCCCCCTGGGGGTCCCCAGCAGCCCCCTGGGGGTACACAGCGGCCCCCAGGGGGTCCCCAGCAGCCCCATGGGGGTACCAAGCGGCCCCCAGGGGGTCCCCAGCAGCCCCCTGGGGGTCCCCAGCAGCCCCCAAATGCTGGCACTCCGCCCCCCCTTGCAAGGGCCCCCCCCCGCTTCTCTTACCATTCCGGACTTCTGATCCGCGCCGCTCCTCGGCGCTCCTCGCTGCTCCGTCCGTCCGTCTTCTACATCCGGGATCCACGAGTCACTGCACAGTACCACTTCTCCTGTCCTGTATACTGGGTGTAATCCTCAGAAAAACACAAGATGCCAACACAGCCGGAAATTTAAAAAAAATAAATGTGTATCTACACCTGTTAATGCCATACTGCACAAAAATAGAGACATTTCGCAGGAGATTGCAGCATTGAATCTCCTGAGCTACTCCTCCAAACGTCAAGGAAAGTCTCAATTGGAGTAGTCCTAACTCTACGTATTTTTATAATTCTGATGTGTCCTGTAGACAGCATAATACAATGCAAAGAGGACCATTTAAAGCAAACACTCACCCATATATGTCAGACATTGCTTCCCATGCTGCCAGGAGGTTCGGTGGATGAAGAGCAACTGAGGCTCAGACACCTGTAGCCTGCACCACAGGTGTTTGGGCTATTTCACAGTTTAACCCCCACCAGCTCATCCCGTCCTTATGGGTAAAGCATGTCAAGTTTGGGTGAATGAAGCTGATATGAAAAAACCTGAAGGCTGGAGGAGGCAGCTGCATGTGCACGCCAAATATTGTCTGTTTTCCATCTGCATTGACTACATTATTTTTAGTAACTGTTCACATACGGTTACCTCTTCCTGTCCTCAAGCTAGTTTATTGCAGCTACACTCAACTGAATCTGACTTGCTTTTACCCATAAGAGCTGGTTGGGTCTGTGAAATAGCCCAAACACTTGTGGTGGAGGCCGCAGTTGTGGGGGCCTCAGTTGCTCTTCATTCACTGACCCACCTGGCACCTTAGGAAGCATTGTCTGACTTGTATAGGTGAGTGTTAGTTTTATATGGTCTTCTTTATTTTACATTATATTATGCTGTCTACGGACACAACAAAAATGTAAAAATATGTAGAGTCGGACCACTCTATCTGAGACATTCCTTGACGTGGGAGAGTGGCTCAAAAGATTATTTCGGTAATCTTTTGCGAAATGTCTTTATTTGTATGCAGTATGGTAGTGACAGATGTGCTTACACATTTATTTTTTCAGCAATTTTTGGCTGTGCTGGCTCCCCCTGTCTTCTCTCTGGGTGTAATCCTCAGTATCTGTATTATTCTGTATATATATACACTGCACAGTACCACTTCTCCTGTCCTGTATACTGGGTGTAATCCTCAGTATCTGTATTATTCTGTATATATACACTGCATAGTATCACTTCTCCTGTCCTGTATACTGGGTGTAGTTCTCAGTATGTGTATAATTCTGATTACACACACTCCACAGTATCACTTCTCCTGTCTTGTTGTCAGATACCGTGTTTCCCCGAAAATAAGTCACCCCCGAATATAAGTCAGGGCAGGGCTGGCGCAGAATTTTCCAATATAAGTCATACCCCGAATATAAGACAGGGTGACTTATTTTCAGGGAATACGGTATAAGATAGGGGGGGCGCGGGGGGTGGGGGGCGCTGCGCAGTATTTCCTACCTTGTCCCCCATTCTGCAGTGCCTCCGTGTCCTCCGTGCCGACCGCTGTGCTGCCTCCTTGATCCTCTTCTTCTGTGCTGGGATGTCCTCTGTGCCTTCCGGTGGGGTCCTCGCTCCGTTCACGGTCTGCTGTGCCTTGTGGTTCCCCCTGCTTCAGTTCCATCATCATCGATGCTGGGGGCTGCCATCTTGCTTCTTCCCTCCGCCCCCGGCCAGTGATGTCAGAGCAGGCCGCGCTGTGATTGGCTAGCACCAGTGATCACGTGTCACGGGTGCTAGCCAATCACAGCACGGCCTGCTCTTACATCACTGGCCGGGGGCCAGAGGAAAGAAGCAAGATGGCAGCCCTCAGCACCGATGATGATGGAACTGAAGCAGGGGGAACCACAAGGCACAGCAGACCGGGAACGGAGCGAGGACCCCACCGGAAGGCACAGAGGACATCCCAGCACAGAAGAAGAGGATCGAGGAGGCAGCACAGCGGTCGGCACGGAGGACACCGGAGGCACTGCAGAACGGGGGACAAGGTAGGAAGCTGTCTGTATGTGTATATATGTGTGTGTGTGTGTGTGTGTGTGTGTGTATATATGTGTGTATATGTGTGTATGTATGGGTATGTGTATGTAAGTAGGCTGGTGGCTGCCAATATAAGCCATACCCCGAAAATAAGACATGGGGCCACTTTTGGCCCCCAAAAAAATATAAGACAGTGTCTTATTTTCGGGGAAACATGGTAGTCTATATTGGAGTTTGGGAGAGTCATTATTTTCTACATTCCTATGGGCTAATAAAAATACATTTTGAAAAACCTATTTAATTGGGTTATCCCAAATGTGTAAGTCATCCCCTATGTTTTGGATCTGTGTCACTGTGGATCTGATTGCTGGGACCCCACAATTGCAAGAAACGCAGCTTTGAAAACCAACATGCAAATAGAACTGTGTTTGATCATATGGACTGCTGCGCCATTCACAGGTGGCTCCTTAGATAACCTTATTAAGAGAGCAGTGAGGGCCATGACAACGTAAAAGCGAAATTCACTGATCAGGGTTGATGGGTGATACAGTATGTGGGCTTTGTCGGGTTTATGAGTCAGGGCTGCTTTTTGGTCCCAGTCTGGCCCTGTGTGGGTCAGATGGGTGTGTTTTGAGTTGTGGCTAGGGGCGTGCTCACAATCTGCTGCTGTGCGCTATGCTTTGTCCCTCTTTCTCTTCGATAGAGGTTGGAAGGTATGGTATAATAACCCACCTAAAAGTATGACTCAACTCAGGGTCATTTTTAGAACATCCATGACAAATATTGAATGTCTTAATTAGATTTTGAACTTTTATAATAGTTAGTCACAGATAATAAAAACCTAGTGTTATTGCAATCCTGATAATAACCTTTTCTTCTTAGTCTCATAGATTATAAGGTTGTAAGCAGGGCCCTCACTTCTCTTGGTATCTGTTAAATTGTGTTACTCTGTAACGTCTGATATTGTCTGTACATGTCCGCTCTGAATTGTAAAGCGCTGTGGAATATGTTTGCGCTATAGAAATAAAAATGATTATTATTTATCATTATAGTTTTATTTTGTCATATTGCTCATGAAGGATGCAAACATAAACTTCTAACACTAGGTGGCGCACATGATCTTAGCAGCTAAAGATTTTTAAATGAACATTCATTTATGGATAAATCTAGTGTTCAGTTTTTGTCACCCAGAAGACTGTGCCAAAATTTGCACAAAATTTCAGGTATACTTAAAATCATGCTACAGGGGATTGGAGTACATGTGCGGCCAAAAAATATTACTATTTAAAAGGTACAATTGATAAATTAGCCTCAAAAGTCTGAAAAACAAAAAATCCAGCCCACATTGGAGAACATAAAAAAAGTAAATAAAAGATAAGCTAAAAACACCAAAAAAGATAACCAAAAATATTAGATGTCTGTGAGTTTTTGAAGTTGTTTAGAAAAAAGAAAAAAAAATACTTATTTTTCCCTTTGATTTCACATGGACTAAAAACTGGTACATTGTACTAGTGGTTTGCCAATCTCCTGGTTACAGCATGCTCCATATTCTTCAGCAAGACATTTATGGCATCTTGCTGGAATGTCACAGATGCTTTTTCAATTTACACAGAGGAATAAAAAGCTTAATAGTACAGTAACTATAAGTTGTTTGATTATACTTGATGATTATATTCAGACTGTTGTACAAATCAAGCCCAGGATGGTCAAACTGTTTTTGCCTGCACATTTTATGCCAGTTTGGGTCTCTGGGTGGCTACCCCGATCACAGCCAACCTGTCTTGATTGCTGCTATCGGTGTGTATGGATGCACTGAGTGTCGCAGTCATTCAGGACAGCCATCCAATCTTGAACAGGGGCATGCTGAGCTGTCAGTATTTTTAATGGACAGTTCAGCCATCCAAACAGAAGCTGGTGTGTGCTGAGATGTCAGTGTTGAGTGACAGTCTAGCTGCGCAAACAGGGTCGGGGCATGCGGGGTTTCCTCTATGTGACACCTGTTCAGAGTGAGTACCTGGCTATTTATCTGGCTCTTCGCTTCCAATTACTGCCAGTTATAGATTTAGCTTGGTGGTGTCTGCAAGCCTTGTGTTCCTGTGCCCAGTCTCAGATGAATTGATACCAGACTTTTGACCTTGCTTCTAACGATTTGTTTGTCCAGCCTCTATGCCTTGCTCCGCTACCTTCCTGGAATTTTGACTTGGTCCAAGACTTGACTGTGCTTTTGTGGCGCCCTGCCAACGCAGGTAACCACAGATCTCTCTAATGCACAGCTGGGTTTCCACAGCAGGTACTTACTACGAACAACACTTTCCACCCCGGCACAGTAGGGGGAGCCCAACTTGCTGCCCTTAGGCAAGATCCCCTATATATATTGCTGCTGGGGAGGAGCTAGTCAGAGTGTGTGCAGATGCTAGAAGAGCTGCAGGGAAGTCCTGGTGGTCGGTGCAGCGTGTAGGCCCGAGCCAGCGACCCAGAGTAGTCTTTCAGCGTTCCACCAGCCTAAGTGGGACAGAAGGCAGGGAGCTTAGAGAAGAAACATAAGCGAGGAACAGGTAGCTCGACTTGTGAGTTCATTCCAGAGAAGTCGGATATTGGGGATCTGCATCGGTGGCAGAACTACAGGCCCACAGAAAACCCCTTGGCACCGAGGAAGCTTCCGCTACCCGGTCTCCTGAGAGAGTCAAAGAGAGGGAGCCAGGAACAGCAGGACACTGCAGTGCCCAGAGAAGGTCGTCCCAGAGACCGCACAGGAGGAGAAGGAGATGCAGATAAAGGAAGAGAGTGGAGGCAAGTCAGGATATAATAGACTGTGCTTTGGCAAAATTCACAAAGTAAGGAGCCCTTATACCCACTTGCTGTGGGAGCCCACTGTGCAGCCCGGTCACCCGTCAGTGCCCTGGAGAAGTTACCTGAATAACACCAGTTAAAAGGTAAAGAGACTTCTGTGTGCGTGCATCCTTTCCTCTCCCTCACTGTGCAACTCTATAGACTATTCCTCCCTCCACCACCTCAGCTCTGCTACAACCTGCTTCCCCTTACTACGCTGCCCCGGAGGTCCCAGTCCTGCCTGCAGAGGACTATACCATCACGGCC
Source organism: Allobates femoralis (assembly GCA_033576535.1). Taxonomy (NCBI): domain Eukaryota; kingdom Metazoa; phylum Chordata; class Amphibia; order Anura; family Aromobatidae; genus Allobates; species Allobates femoralis. The sequence continues at coordinate 369,959,618 of JARQOC010000004.1, forward strand.
GCAATCCCACCGACCTCCGGAGGACTGTAGTGACGCTGGTGATCTCTCACCAGATACTGCAGGTGGCGTCATGACTAAATTGTATATAATCCCTGTAAATACCCCTTTTCAAGAGCACCGCTCCCCAGGATACGGGATCAGGCGCGGCCGCCATTCCCCGTGACAAAGTTAACCCTGTCACTGCCGCCTGATACCCGAGTACCCCTTGCCCTGGGGCGCAACACTTTTATCTTACCCCCTTTGATTCTTACGAACCCAATTGGTATCTCACCCTGGACCTGTTGACTACCGAGCCTCACAGTGACACCCTAGCATCACACACCCATGCCAAGGCATTAGATGCAAGCTTTGAACAGTCACTTGTCTATAAAAGTCCAGTACTTTTGTGGTTACTTGTGACTGTTAGATCAATCCCTCTCACAGAATTAACTGCTTTATAACTCGCTATCAAAAAATGGTCCGTAGCTACTAGTTAGTCCAAATAGTTCAAGTCTATGGTCCTGATTCTTTAATACCGGCATTTTTCACAATGGACTTGATGAGGGGGGTGAGATGGCACATGCCTCTTAATAAATCAGATCAGATGCAAAATGGTGTAGACCTACATGTGCGCCTCACAATATAACTTACTTCAAAATGGGAGGAAATGTTGCAAGTCAGAGAACGTAACACTACAGTTTGTCTAATTCATGATAAGCTATGAGGTTCCTTATACCAGAAATGTTACTCCAATCCATGACTGGAGTAGAATTTGTGGCAAGACGCACAGAGGAACATAACAATTATTAGACATTTCTCATTCATTTAGAGGCATGCCTCTTAGGGCCCTTTCACATCAGCGTTCTTTTCAAATCGCGGCAGATGCGGTGAAAAAACCGCATCTGCCGTGATTACCGCATACCGGCTGCAATTGCGGCACGGTTGCGGCGCGGTTGCGGTAAACGCCATACAAGGTATAGGCGGACTTGCGGCAGGTGCGGCAAGTGCGGTTTTGGCACATGCGGCAGGTGCGGCCGCGAAAAAAAAACCGCGGCTGACAGCATTTTTTTTCACGGCCGCACCTGCGGCAAGTGCCAAAACCGCACTTACCGCACCTGCCACAAGTCCGCCTATACATTGTATGGCGTTTACCGCAACCGTGCCGCAAGTGCAGCCGGTATGCGGTAATCGCGGCAGATGCGGTTTTTTCACCGCATCTGCTGCGATTTGAAAAAAACGCTGATGTGAAAGGGCCCTTAGTTAATTAGGAGAGTCTGACTCAAACATATCATCTCATTATGAGCAACATTGCATACAATGGTCTTACTGAATCAAGGTCATTCAGTGGCGTACTGCCAATACCATCAGACTCCACGGCCACTATGGTGCCCATGACCTGGTGGTGCTAGTGATGGTCTTTTTCTGCCTGATATTCCACTTTCAACTGTGTCGGCATCCTAGATACTGTCGCAGTTGAAAGCAATGATGGAACAAGGAGCCATCTACTCCATCCTCCATCATTCCTTGTCTGCGCCGGAGCTCTGAAGTCTCAGCACAGCAGGTGCACCCATACTCCAGAGCTGTGAACTTCCGAACACACACTACGGACATCAAAGCAGTGGGAAACTAAGGAGAGGTGAGTACTTTTTTTCATTTTTTTCTTATAATGATTTCAATGAGTGCACTGTTGAGGCCATTATACTGCTTTTAAGGCTATGTGGGAACCATTATAAAATGTATAGGGCTATGTGGGGTAATTATATTGATTGAAGAGCTATGTGGGGCTCATGATGCTATTTAGAGGAATATGTGGGGGCCATCATAATATTTGGAAGGCTAAATATGGGCCTTATATTATTTAGATAACTATATGGGGGTTATTTTTCGAGTTGGAATTCTATGTGGGGTACATTATACTGTTTGTAGAGTTATGAGGGGGTAATTATACTATTAGGAGGGCTCCATGGGGCCATTATACTTATACAGGACCCGCAGAAGCACCTACAAGCATGAAATAATGCGCCGTCGTCCTCATCTGCACCCCCTCCCTCTTGGCACCATGTACCCTTGAATGGAATAAACTGGCACGTCTTGAAGTCCTGTGAGTGCAGCCTTATTCTTTGCTATTCGGATATGTCCCTCAGTTAGGCGAGCCCCGGAGGTGACATCCACCTGCTGACAGCGTACTGACATAGGAGTCCTGCTAGTGTGGTAAGTGGTAGTAGCCCGGCTTTCCCCCTCTTTGGACTGCCATTATACTTTTTGTAACAACACTATTATACTGTTTGGAGGGCTTGTAAGAGTCACTATACTGTTTTCGGGACATGTTATAGTGTGGAGGTTTGTGTGGGGTTCTTCATACTCTGTAAAGGGTTGTGTGGAGGCCATTATACTCTCTGGACGGCTATGTGGGGCCATTATACTGTTTGGAGGTCTAGTGGGGACCATTATACTGTGTTAGTATAAAAGGGCCATTATACTGTGTTAGTATAAAGGACAACTAACAAAAACAAAGGTTATGGGGTTCTTCCAATTACTGACCCATTACTTTTGTCTTCAGTGCTGGCAAACACATGGTTGGGTTTTTTTCTTTACAAGTTTTTAACTAGATCCCTGGACATAAAATCCTGAATACTGTTCTACTGTCTACTTAGCTGATATGTTTTTCAGTCCACAGTAACAAAGACTTGAACTTCATTCACCACATTCTCACTTTCTTATTCACATCTTCACAAGTCTTTCGGACCTACAAAGCACTCTCACTGTCTCCTCGGATTCACAAGTGCCAATGCTAACTCACATTGGTTTATTTATGGCAGTTTCCCCAGACCACAATGGTTAACAGCTTCCCTCAGGCTCAGCTACTAACAAGCATCTGCTTCTCTCCAGCTGAGCCTTTCGTTTGCTCACTCTAAGTCCTCCTTCACATCTCCGTGTACAACACGTGTTTGACGGTGCAATTTGTAGTTCCGCATTTGTGTGTCTGTGTGTGTGTCATCCGGATAGCAAACTGACAGCATGAAGTTTTATACTTACCTGTCTTCAGCACTGATATCACACTTACATCCGGGACTGCTGTTTTAGTCAGAGCAGTGAATATTCATGAGGCATAATGAGCGGACCCAGAAACAAAACTGATGGAATTGCCGATGACTGGTACGTAAAAAAATCAATTTACTTCAGTGACATGCGTTTTCTCTGATACGTGTCACATGGATGTCATACAGATTATCTCAGTCTGCAATCCATGTGGCATCACACGTGTGCTCCACACGGACACATGGTACGTGTCAAAACACAGATGTATAAAGGTGACTATTTATTTACATTGGTATACGTGTGGCCGTATCTCCAGTATGTGGCAAAATGAGTACTACACACACCAATTTGTAAATGAGGCATAATAAGAACAGGTATCTCTAGTATATCATGCTCCTCATCAAACACACATTCCTTCATTTGGTGTCAAACACTATCTCCTACAGATGCACCTCTACCATGATCCCCCAACATTGGTCATATCAGCAAAGGCTTCTTACTGCAATGATCCTAATGACACCTCTGGCTGCTACAGGAGGACATGCAGGAAATCCTGTCCCTTGTAAGGTACCGTCACACGGGGAGATATCGCCGGCGATGTTGCCGGCAACCGAGGGGCGTGGCCAGGTTGCGGCGACATCGCCGGCGAATTGCCGCGTGTGACAGGGCGATAATCAGGCGATGAATCGCCCGGGTCACATCGCCAGGTTTCCCAACAATGTTGGGAAACCTGGCGATGTTGCTCAGGCGATTCTGCCTGATCGCCCTGTGTAACGCGGCAACCCGCAATGTTACGGGCGATTCCGCCTATCTACAACATTGCGGGTTATCGCTTGCTGGGTTGCTGGGCGACCCAGCGAGCGATAGCCGCTGCAACTAGCCGGCGACATCGCCGGTAAGTTGCTCAGTGTGACAGCTCACCGGCGATGTTGTCAGGGATGCGCGCTCCCGCGATCGCCGGCAACATCGCCGGCGATATGTCCCTGTGTGACGGTACCTGTACTGTCTACTAATCAACTACTCAGTATCATCAGATGCAACAGTCCACCAGCCCATTCCAAATGGAAGTTATCATGTGCACAGATCCTCTAGGCAGGGCCTGAGTTAAGGGATGTGGGGCAGACTAGACTTATCATAGGGTCTCCAGGGTCTACAACAGGAACTACACTGAAAATAGCATTAAAACAATAAAAAAAATAAAAAGTACACACATTTGGTGTCTATGCATTTGTAAAAGTCTAATCTATCAAAATATTAAGTAAATTAATCCAATTGGTAAATGGCGTAATGAGAAAAAAATAAAAACGCTACAACTATATTTCTTTGGTCGCTGCAACATTACAATAAAATGCAATAAAAGGCAATCAAAACATCATATCGGCCTCAATATGGTATCAGTCCTGGGCACAAAAAGTAAGTCGTGACATAGCCCCATATCTTGAAAAATACAAATGTTACAAATTTCAGAAAATGGCGACTAAAGCAATTTTTTTTTTTACAAATTTCTGAATTTTTTTTCACCATTGAAATACAAAATAAGTAGACATCGCCACTCTTAGCGTGCCTTCACACTGCGGCACGATCCGGTTCGGGGCTGTCTGGGATGACCCTGACAGCCGCGGACTGGATCAGCACACAGAACTGGAGGGCTAATTTGCCCTCCGGTCCGGTGTGCAGCCGCACGCAGCTCCCGTTGCTGATAGGTAAGGACCGCGGGCGCCGCAGTCCTGACATTTCACACCGGACCAGAGGGCAAATTAGCCCTCCAGTCCTGTGTGCTGATCCAGTCCGCGGCTGTCAGGGTCATCCCGGACAGCCCCGAACCGGATCACGCCGCAGTGTGAAGCCGCCCTCAGGTGTGTCTGTCAGATCCATTGTGAGAGTGCTGCTTGTGATCAACAGTCACAGATGTGCAGCTTCTCATGATGATGTAGCAGAGCTGCAGAGCTTCATTGGGGGACACCATGTTGTGGATTTATCGTCAGAGCTGGATAAAAGAAGGGGTCTGTGTGTTTTATTTCAAATAAAGGATTTTTCTGTGTGTGCGTGTTTTAAGTATTTACTGACTGGGTTGGTAACGTGGCTTGATGACAGCTGTCAATTTTCAGCTGTCATTAGCCCCCTTCTTTTACCCCATTTGGTATAGGTGTTACTAAGTATTAGAGATTGAAAATCACCCATATTGTGCCTGCCTCAAAGTAGCTTAAAACACCACTCTAGTGTAGTTTTTTCAGCACTGGAGTGCTGCTTTAAATATAGATCCCATTCCCCCGTCATATACTCACATTCCGGCAGTTTCATCTTTTACCAACGTCGCTCTGGTCTGGTCCCATGGCACCTCCTTGTGACTTCTGACTGGCTGGAAGTCAAAAGATACATCACAAGGTCGCACTGCAATTCTGAGAGCCAGAACAAGGCTTTCATAGAGCTACATTGTGTTGTAACCTTTGGGGTCCTCCATAAAACACTGGACCAGCCGAAAACAAATCACAGGAGACCAACCAGAGCACCGATGCACAATGATAAAGATGCTTCACAGTGAGTATCAGGGGGCAGGGGACTTACATTTAAAACACCTGGAGTGGTGCTTTAAGGGCTCACTCAGATGAGCATGTGTACCGTCTGTTTGCTGTTCATGTGTCAAACAAGCCTTGCATGGACAGCACGAGGACCAATGCAAGTGGAGTAGTTTAGATGAATGTTTTTACACGAGGAACAATGATCATGAATCATTTTTTGCATTAGACTAGACATTAAATGCAAAGACTACATGAAAAAAAATCGGATGCTAAACAATTACCATCCTTATTGCATCCATTTTTAATGTGTCCATTGCAATTAGGAACATATGAGGTTGTAATTAGCCTTGTATTATTGTTCAGTCTATGATGTATTCAATGAATCCAACGCAGTTGTCATACAGATGTAAAAATGGACATATAGATGACATATACACTACCGTTCAAAAGTTTGGGGTCATTTAGAAATTTCTTTATTTTTGAAAGAAAGCCACATTTTTTGTCAATGAAGCTAACATTAAATGAATCAGAAATACATTCTATACGTTGCTAATGTGGTAAATGACTATTATATGTGTATAGAGGCCCATTTCCAACAACCAGCACTCCAGTGTTTTAATGGTACATTGTGTTTGCTGACTGTGTTAGAAGGCTATTGGATGTTTAGAAAACCCTTTTACAAGTATATTAGCACAGCTGACAATGGTTTGGCTGATTAGAGAAGCTATAAAATTGACCTTCCTTTGAGCTAGTTGAGAATCTGGAGCATTACATTTGTTTGTTCTATGAAACGCTCAAAATGGCCAGAAAAAAAGAACTTTCATGTGAAACTCATCAGTCTATTCTTGTTCTTAGAAATGAAGGCTATTTCATGTGAGTAATTGCCAAGAAACTGAAGATTTCCTACAACAGTGTTTACTACTCCCTTCAGAGGAGAGCACGAACAGGCTCTAACCTGAGTAGAAAGAGAATTGGGAGACCCCGCTGCACAACTGAGCAACAAGACAAGTACACTAGAGTCTCTAGACTGAAAAATCAACGCCTCACAGCTCCTCAACTGGCAACTTCATTAAATAGTACCAGCAAAACACCAGTGTCAATATCTACAGTGAAGAGGTGACTCCGGGATGCTGGCCTTCAGGGCAGAGTGGCAAAGAAAAAGCCATATCTGAGAATGGCTAATAAAAGGAAAATATTAATATGGGGAACACAGACATTGGACAGAAGATTTGAAAAAAGTTTTACGGACAGACAAATTAATGTTTGAGGTGTTTGGATCATACAGAAGAACATTTGTAAGATGCAGAACAACTGAAAAGATTCTAGAAGAGGCCTGACATCATCTGTCAAGCATGGGGGAGGTAATGTGATGGTCTGGGGTTTCTTTGGTGCTGGTGAAGTGGGAGATTTGTACAAGGTAAAAGGGATTTTGAATAAGGAAGGCTATCACTCCATTTTGCAACACCATGCCATACCTTGATTGGAGCCAATTTCATCCTACAACAGGACAATTACCCAAAGCACACCTCCAAATTATGCATGAACTATTTAGGTAAGAAGCACTCAGCTGGTATTCTATCTATAAAGGAGTGGCCAGCGCAGTCACCAGATCTCAACCCTTTTGAGCTGTTGTGGGAGCAGCTTAACAGTATGGTATGCAAAAAGTGCCTATCAAGCCAATCCAGCTTGTGGGAGGGGCTTCAGGAATCATGGGGTGAAATTTCTCAAGATTACCTCAGCAAATTAACAGCTAGAATGCCAAAGGTCTGCAATGCTGGAATTGCTGCAAAGGGAACATTCTTTGACGAAAGCAAAGTTTGAAGAAGAAAATTATTATTTCAAATCAAAATCATTATTTCTAACCTTGTCAATGTCTGGACTATATTTTCTATTTATTTTGCAACTCATTTGAAAGCAGTCTAATGTGAAACATCGTAGAGATGTGACAGTTCTTACAGTTTTGCTAAGTATTTCAAAGTTGTTGAAGAAACAAAATCAGAACACAAAAAATATTATCAAAACAAGTTAGAAGTATGAGTGAAATTTACTTTCATGCTTCTGTCTCATTTTGACCATTTATAAAAAGAGCAGTCACTCGGAGCAAAATCAATTCATTCTAGCTGTTGCTTTACCCATAGCCTGCAGTATCTTTTTGATCGTGCTTACATAAAGGCAGCCATAAATATTGATTTGTCCTACTAAACTACATTTCTAGACAATGTGGAACAGTAACTGGGCAATTTGGATAAAAAAGGGTAAATAGTAATGGAAGTCTGACATTGACAACGTTACTTGTTTTGGCAGAACTCTAAAAAATCCAGACGCTTCATGTACACTGCAGAGTCATGTACAGAAATCTAGCAGCATAAAAGGTCCTGTCATACTAAGTACAAAACAGGGCCGTAGCACAGCAAATTGCATGAGACTGTATCCTTGACTTTCTAGTAAATTCTTGAGTAATGGGCAAGGCTCATCCCCCTTCCCATATAGCCACCCTTGCTTCACTCCATGTCATGTCATTTATTGCTTTATTTATTGTATTTTTTTTTCACATTGATTTTATACCTATTGTTTTGTATCCAATTATTTGTACTTTATTTGTTCTCTACTGTAATTACTTACTGTATTTTCTGTACTCTAACCCTACATTGTAAAGCGCTGCGGAATATGTTGGTGCTATATAAATAAAGTATTATTATTATTATTATTATTATTATGTCAGGCTTTACAAGTTGTCTTGCTAGCCTCAATTATATCATCATGCAAGGTTTCTAAGACTGACTTAGGCTAGGGTCAGACTTGCGTCTGCCCCTAGCCTGCTGCTTTCGTCAAAAACCTAGTTTCTGACAGGAGCAGCGCATAGCGTTACCAGCAGGCTATTGATCTCTATGGTAATTGAATGCTTACCACAGCCTCCGGCTCCACAGAGAACTCCAGGATATGCGCTTTTGATGAGCGCACAGGAAAATGATGCAGACCACGTTTCCTGTGCGCTCATCAAAGGCGCATATCCTGGAGATCTCTGTGGAGCTGGAGGCTGCGGTAAGCGTCCGGTTACCATAGAAATCAATAGGCAGTGCATAGCGTTACCTGCTGGTAACGCTATGCACTGAGACAGAAATTTTTCTAAGTTTCTGCCAGATGCACCAGTTATAATGGGCTCCTATGAGGAGCATTTCCTGATGCGGTTTTGAGATTTTTGAAAGCAAGTGTAACCCTAGCCTAAGTGATTGCCCTGTGAAATGTAAGCCGGCAAGGGCAGAGTCCTCTCTCCTCTCTGTACCAGTCTGTCACTGTTAGTTTGTTCATTGTATTTTTAATTTGTTTGTATGTAACCCTTTCTCATGTACAGCACCATGGAATCAATGATGCTCTATAAATAAATAAATTAATAATAATAATAATAATAATAATTGCCATATCCTTCTCTTTCCCCTAAAAAGGCTTTTTTGGTCTCAAACAAGTGATTGTCAAATATTTGTGTTTCCCCTAAAAGGTTTTTTAGGCCTCCAAAAATCTCATTGCCAAATCTCTGTCTGTTTTCAAATAACTTTTTACTGGGCCTTAAATGTGGGAAATCCCAAGAATATGGTGGAAAGGGGAATAAGCATGGTGGAAGGGGTAATAGCCTTGGTGTTCAAGATGTACTTGGGATAGGTGGTACTGCTAATATTACTGAAAGCTGTACTGAACAAACACCGGCTTGTCGTATCCCAAGCTAAGTGACAACTTTGTTATTAGACAACCTACTCCAGGCTCTTTGTTTGGCAGCAGCAGAGTGATACAATTTGTGGATGAGGCCCAGAAAGGGCTTTTGTTACAGTGTATGGCAAGCGCTGCATCAAGTGGCCCTTCCTCGTTTTCCGCCACCGTAACATCACACACAGTACAGTCCTCTGAGGTAGTTCACCAATAACCAATGGTTTTTCCTGTGTCACAACTCCAACCGCACAACTGACTGTGGGGAAACACAGAAGGGAAATTCTGCAAAGATGTTCACACATTCTTTTCCATGGGCATCAAAGGTCTGCTATAAAGATTCACAGACTCAAGAGGAGGAAAGCATCTGCACAGATGCCCAAAACCTTTTGAAGTTGGATCCATGGACAGATGAAGTAGGGTCCAAGCAGAATCCAGATCTTTGTCACCAGACCTTAACCCAGGGAGTGGAGGTGATGATGATGAGACTCAGATACCTGAGCAGTACTCACACTGTACTCTATGTTAAGGGCCGGAAGAGAAGGAGGGTGACTCTGAGGGCCCCTTTACACGCGGCTACATTTCTAGGGTGGCTACAGGTAACTTACTGGTTGCAGTGAAATCATGGATACATGGTTCTATCTTGTTGCTGTGTACAAATGGAATAATCTCTCCATGATTTCACTGCAACCAGTAAGTTACCTGGTGACAAGCTACAAATGTAGCCGTGTGTAAAGGTACCCTCAGGGCGAGGAGTGGTGATGATCAGGTTCGATATCCCACTTGAAATCAACCCAGAGTCACACAGATGAGTAGTTCAGCAGAGGAGGTGCAGGAGGAGGAAGATGAGGAGGTTAGGTTGCATCTGCCTGCACAAAGGCTGAGTGCTGCTACCACAATAAGCACTGCATCCTCAGCCACAAATTTACCTTTAGACAGCAGTGGTTGCAGGTCTGCAATTGTCAGGGATGGCAAGGGTTGCCTAGTCTCTGCATTTTTTGAGACCACAAAAGACCACAAAAGATGACCCAACTCATGTTATTTGCAAAGTTTGTAAAAAAAAATCAGTAGAGGAAAAAAAAATCTATTTGACTACTATATGTACGAACTTGCAAATAAATGTAAAGAAAAAACAACAACAGCTTGTAGTGCGCCTGTACACATGGGGCTGTTAACGGGCGGTTCTTTTGCGTTTAAACTCACCTGGTCTGGTTGTAAACCACAGCCCGTAGATAAGCTTATTAATATGAAGCAGCGGAATCCTCCGGTTCCGTCCTCGTGCTTCCTACGAGGTCTTCTCCGGGGAAACACTAGTGCCGGGCGGCGTCACGTGTCTAGTAAAGGGGCTGATCCAGCTGACGTCTTCTCAGGTCCTCTCCCTCCTCTGCAGCTCACTCCACCACTCTCCCCATAGGGAGTCAGAATGATACAAAAAGATGGAAGCGTGATGTATGTTTGGGCGCTGAGGTAAGGAAGATCTCTGATGCTGGCTTCTTTTCCGGACTTTATTAAAATAATTGCAGTTATAATTATTCAAGCTTAAGGCTCTCAAAACCCACGATGCATTTCGACGTGCACACACGTCTTTCTCTTGCAAATAAAGTCTGTGGAGCCTCGTTTAGGAGTCTCAACACAGGACTAGCCAAATATCCCTCCAGGGTCTCCCTGAGATCAGTGATTGCTTTGATATGTACGAACCGGCACATGGCCCAACAACATGTGTTAGGCTAGGGTCACACATAAGCCCTTGGTCCGTTTTTGGCATCAGTTTTTGCATTTTTTTTTTCTAAGTCCAAAAACTGATGGAAAAAATGGATTATATGTAATAAGCACCCTATCTGTTTTTTACTGCACCCAAAAACATTGCTAGAAGTGTTTTTAGGCAAAAACGTTGTTAGGAACGTTTTTGGGTGCCGTTTAAAAACAGATCTGTTTTTTTAACATGGGGCCCTATGGAAAAATGGATCCGTTTTTTTGGTGCCTTAAAAAACAGATCAGTTTTTTTAGCATTTTTTGGCAAAAAAAGTCCAAATAATGTTCAGGGGCACAGGAGGCTCAAAAAGCACCTCAAAAAAATGGATTGGTCATGGAAAGCACTCCCATAAATGGATTGCTATGTGTGACCCTAGCCTTACTTTGGCAAACGTATTGCACTAAAACGAGGCCTAGCGGGCCTCACCGAACACCGTCCACCAATTCAACTGCATCTGCGGCTTCTTCCTCCTCTGTCACCATGCCAAGTGTTGTCACATAGGTCTCTGGCTGCAGAATCTACACTTGTTTACTCACTGAAGTCGGGGCGAGTAAGAGCCTGTCAGATGTTACGGAAGTGAACATGCCTGCTGTTATTGACTGATCACAGACACCAAGCACACTAATTGTTTGTCAACCCACCATTACATCTCTGCCTGCACCTCCCTCACAGTTCAGCAGTTTGTTAGAAGCACCCTACTCCACTCTCTCTCAGTACAGAAGCCAACCCTTGGTTCCACAGTTGTGGTCACATAAAAGATTATTTTCTCCTACAGATCCCAAAGCAAAGAGCTAAGTTCACCATTCACCCATTTGTTGGCCATGGAAATGCTGCCTTTCTGCCTGGTGGATACAGGTGGTTTCCAAAAGTTAATGGCCATTACAGTTCCCTAGTACCAGTTGTCCAGTCACCATTACTTTTCTAAGATTGCTGTGCCTGCGCAACACCAGTATGTCGCAGATAGCATCACCCGTTCCTGTAGAAACTCTGTGTGTGACAGGGTGCATATTACCACTGACAGCTGGACAAGCAAACATGTCCAGGGGTGTTACATCTCACTGACTAGCCACTGGATGACTGGTGGCTGCAGGACCAGGCAGGGTAGGGACTGCTCCTCAAGTCTTCAAATTCCAAAGACTTTTGGGACAAACATCTGTATGTACCGCTTTATCCACTGCTTATGGGCAGATATGGGCAGTGCACCACCATAGAACTAATGTTAAAGCTTTCAGAACCATGGATAGCGGCATGTACAGTACGCACATTACGTACTGTATCTACTCCTTACAGCGAGGAGCTGCTGGCTGTCATTGATAAAACAGTAAAAGCCAACAAAAGTCAGCAATACTGTAATAAACAAATTTAACCCTTCATATGCAGCCCTATATGTTCAACATGTCTCTAGGGAGGGTGGACACTCCCTGGAGACATGGTGCCCACATATTATATTAACATTAACCCTTTGTTCATCCCCGCAGCCGCAGGGATGAACAAAGCATCCGGCAACCGGATTGCACATTATGAGCAATCCGGTTACCAGATCCGGGTTTAGGGACACATTTTGAATACAAAATGTGTCTGAAGGCACATGCGATTACCGCATCCGGATCTGGATGCCGTGATCGCAATGTGACTTCCAAATGTGACCATAGCCTATCTGTTAGTGAAGGTTCAGGAGCCAAGGACCAAATGGAGGAGGACAAGGATGAAGAGGGATGAAGAGGTGATGGGCACAGAACAGTCAGTAGAAGTCCGAGTTTGGCGGGATAGGACAGAAGAAGGAATCTCAATTGTTAGCTTGCCACCCAACACAACAAGGACTTGGGCCTTATGGATGCGTCAGACACATGGGTGGCTTCTTGCTGCATTATCTGCAACATGATACCCGTATTGTTAGGATTCAAATTAGCGATGACTACTGGGTTGCCACACTGCTGGATCCATGGCACAAAAAAAAAAATTTGCCAGATGCTTCCCTCCTTGGACAGGGACACACTCATGTTTGAGTATCAAAAAAACGCTTATGGACAAACGTAGGACTGTTTTTTTCTAAGATAGAAGTGAGGGACTCATCACACATCGCAGATCTACACTTCCAACCCGGGGAACGTCGAGTTGTCAGCACAGAAACATTAGCAGCTGTTTGGCTGTCAGAAGCAATTTCTGGGAGTTGCTTGACCAACTATTTAAGTACACATCTTACACATAGAGGAGAGCACTTAAAGGGAACCTGTCACCTAATCTATGGCCCATAAACTATCACTACCTGCCCCTACAGACCCTAACTAGCTCCCTAACCATCCCTGCCTGTCCTAATAGGGCTTTATATAAGGTGAATTAAACACTTTAGAAACTTACATGATTAGTGGCAGTGGGGCGTTCCTGACAGTAGGGCGGGGTCCCCAGAGCCGCGCTCCCCCCGCCTCGCTGCCTTCCTAACGCCCTAATGGGCGGCATTGTGGATTTGAAGAGCGGGGGAGCCCAGTGGAATCATCCCGCCCCGCTCTTCATGACGCGAGTCCGGAGATCGCGTCATTTCCTGCCCGCGCATGCCCAGTGCGGCGGGTGAAACCGACGCGAGTGCCGGCGTCGCTAAGCAACGATCGGGAGCGTCTTCGGAAGGTGAGTATCGGCGGCCCCCCCTCCCAAAACTGCACATATATATGTGTGTGTAATCCACATGTATATATGGATTACACACACATATATATATTCACTTTGATTAGGCATAGTTTATATGTGCATCTATATATATATATATATATAGATATAGATGCACATATATATAGTTAGATTATATTTATGTGTGTGTGTGCATGTGTATATATATATATATATGTGTGTGTGTGCATGTGTATATATATATATGTGTGTGTGTGTGTGCACATATATATATATATATATATATATATATATAGATATATAATATATGCACACACACACAAAAAAAATCATATATATAGATATAGTGTTAGAGTATATTTATATTTGCATGTATATGTGCACATAGATTATATATACATATATATATATGTATGTATGTGCACATATACATGCAAATATAAATATACTCTAACTAATATATATATTATTTTTTTTGTGTGTGTGTGCATATATTATATATATATATATATATGTATGTAACTATATATACACATATATATATGTGTGTATATATGGTTAGATAGATTATATATATATATATATATATATATATATATATATAATACCTATAGATGCGTCATATATATACTGTATATATAAAGTGGATGCAGCTAATATATAGTGTGTGTATATATATATATATGCATCTACTTTATGTATATATATGTATATATACATATACACGTATATGTATGTGTGTATAAGAATGTGTGTGTATCTGTGTGTATATATATATATATATGTATTTCTGTGCATATAGATATATATACATGTGTATATATACATATCTATAGATACAGATATATATTACTATATACACACATTATGTATATATGTGGCTAATCATATGTATACACGTGTGTATATATTCATATGCACACATATACATATATATTTATATGTCTAAGTATCCACATATATGTATATGTATATACATTTACACACATATGCATAATATGTGTAATTTACTATATATTTCTGTATATATATATATATATATACATATATATGTGTGAATATAGATATATACATGTGTCTGTGTATATGTATATATATAAATATATACTGATATATGTGTGTGTGTGTATATAGATATATATACATGTGTGTCTATATCTATATATATATATACACACACACACACACACATTTGTGTGTATATATATATATATATATATATATATATATATATACGCATATATATATACATGCATTTGAATAGATACACGCATATATATGCATATATATATGCACAGTTTATAGATGCATCATTTCTATAGATGCATCAATAATATACTGTATATATACAGTAGATGCATCTATATATACACACAAGTGTATAGATGCATCAATCTATAGGTGCATCATATATTTGTATATAC
The DNA here is from genome assembly GCA_033576535.1 of Allobates femoralis. Taxonomy (NCBI): domain Eukaryota; kingdom Metazoa; phylum Chordata; class Amphibia; order Anura; family Aromobatidae; genus Allobates; species Allobates femoralis. Next base: position 369,974,653 of record JARQOC010000004.1, read on the forward strand.
TGTATATATACAGTGTATACATCTATATATATTATATATATAGTGTATATCTATATATAATATATACAATGCATCTACTGTATATATACAGTATATATGTCATGCATCTATACACTTGTGTATTTATATAGATTCATCATATCTATAGATGCACCATATATATAATGTATATATATACAGTAGATATATATATATAATCTACTGTATATATACAGTATATATATATATGGTGCATCTACAGATATGATAAGTCTCAATATATATACACAAGTGTATAGATGCATCTATACACAAGTGTATAGATGGATCATATATATACTGCATATATACAGTGGAAATCATCTATATAATATATATATATATAGTGTATATCTATATATAATATAGATTATGCATCTACTGTATATATACAGTATATATGTGATGCCTCTATACACTTGTATATATATATATATATATATATATATATATATATATATATATATATATATATAGATTCATCATATCTATAGATGCACCATATATATATACTATATATTACAGTGCAGTATTACAGTACTTATCACCCCGTTACTAATCAATGTTTAAACTTCAAATGCTAGCCAAGCCCTGTTCCAGACCTTGTGCCATGCATGCAGGCTGTGCCGTTATATGATTTTTATTCTGCGTCAATTGATGCCATTTTCATGGTATCTGGCCCTAATTTTTTGAAATATAAAGACTTTTCTTGGGGTCTCCTTCTTGTCTGTTTCCTAAATTTAGCAGGGCTCTCTGATAACAATGCCTACACATATCACTCATCCCCCTGTTACAAATCAATGTTTAATCTTCAAGTGCTAGGCCAGGCCTTGTTCCAGATCCTGTGCCATACATGTTACTAATCAATGTTTCACCTTCAAAGGCTAGGCCAAGACCTGTTCTAGACCATGTGCCATGCATGCAGGCTGCACTTATGCAATTTTTATTCCAAGAAAATTGATGCCACTTTTGTGGTTTCTGGCCCTACTTTTTTTGAAATATGGAGACACTTATTAGGGTCTCTTAGTTGTGTGTTTCCTGAATTTAGCAGGGTTCTCTGAGCATGCCTACACCTGTCCCTCACCTAATCATTTCTGATCAATGTTGAAGCCTGAAATGCTTGCTGGCCAGGCCTTGTCCCAGGCATGCATAATGCGTCATGATAAAAATGTTAACTCAGGGAATAGATGGCATTTTTCCTGGTGTCTGGCCACAATTTCAGCTGTTATTTTGCAGCTTTTGGGACCCCCAAGGGTGTTTTTTATGCATTTGGCTTTGCCTCTCATTGAATCCTATGGGGTTCAGACGTTCTGCAAACTGTTCACTGAACTATTCAGCAAACATATTGAGATTCAGCAACCAAACCCGAACTTCAAAAGGCTCACTCATCTCTAATGTTATGTAACTCATAGTAGAGCTATCCAGCAATGCCACCTCCCTAGTCACAATGTGGTACCAGCTCACATTTCAAGCCCAGCCAAGATAAATCACATTGTATAGTTAAGAGCTGTTGTTACTGGCATTTACTAAACTCACGTAGAGGTGTCTCCCAGGACGGTGTCATTTATTTGGGATTACCCTTTACAAGCTATTGCTGACAATTTGTCTTGAATTACAGCTGCGTGGCGTGAGTGTGCATTGGCTGTAAATCCTGACACTGTCTTCAGTCATATGAATAGTGAAGGGTCATATATTAAACACAAGAAAAACCCTGTCCTTGAAGTACTCTGGAACGTTATGTCTGCAGCAGGAATTAGCCCAATTTAGTTTGACTGGAAATTACTTAACAAATATGGAAAGCTCCATCTCAGAACAGGTGTTTGGACCATGAATACTCACAGTAGGTGAGAACACTGCATACTACTCTTAAAAACATGTTTTATTGTATCAAATAAAAGGCTTTTAAGGGCAATTTCATGTACACTCTGTCCAGAAAAGTAATGGCACCTGAATTGCTGCAGTGGTCACATAACATCATTTAGTAAAAGAGGAAGCAAAAAGGCTGGTCTAGGACATGCATAATTGACTGCATGCAGTTTTTGCATAAACTAGCATGTTTTGATGCATTTTTACATTCTATTTGCGCACAATCATAACCCCAGGCGTTCCATGTTAATTCAAAGTATTTTACGGTAAATGATTTATCAAAATTGGATCATGCAGCCCAAAAATATACTGTCTAAACCATCATGTATGCAAAATTGTATGCAGTCAAATGAAAGCAGTATGAACTATGTCAAAATCGATAGCCAAATACATACCGTATTTTTCGCTTTATAATACGCACCTGATTATAAGACGCCCCAAATTTGGTGAAGGACAAGAGAAAAGTAATGTTTAATGTAAATGGGGTCCATCTTATAATGCCAGTGTCCGTTCTAACAAATCATTAGGGTTATGTCCCTCATAGCACCCTCATCCTGGACATGTCCCTTATTCTGGATATAGCCTCCCATCCTAAATTAGCCCCGTTAATCTGGATATGGCCCCCTTATATGGATATATGCTCCCTTGTGCTAGCACACATCCCCAGTGATGCCACATGTCCCCTATGGCTGGCACACCTCCCCCTGTGTGGCACACGTCCCTATTGATGCACACATCCCCCATGCTGGCACGTGTCCCCCTTGGCTGGCACGCATCCCCCATGGCTGTACACGTCCTCCGTGGCTGTCACATGTCCCTCGTGGCTGCACACGTCCCCATGGCTGCACAGTTCCCCATGTGGCTTGATACATGTCCCCTATGGCTGGCACACATCCCCCTCTGCTGGCACACATCTCCTGTTGATGGTACACGTCCACCCTGGGTGGCACATCGCCCCTATGGCTGGCACACACATCCCCCTGTGCTGGCATATGTCCCCTATTGATGGCACACATCCCCCATGGCTGGCAACACATCCCCCATTGGCTGGCACACATCCCCCATGGCTGGAACACGTCCCCTGCAGCTACAAACATCCCCCATGGCTGGCACAGTCCACTATGGCTGGCACACATACTCTGTGGCTGGCAACACTCCCCATGGCTGGCACACCATGCCCTTGGCTGACACACACGTCCCTATGGCATGCACATGTCCCCTTTGGCTGTCACAAGTCCCCTATGCTGGCACAACGTCCCCTGTGCTGGCACACCTTCCCCTATTGATAGCACACATTTCCCATGGCGTGACACATGTCCCCCATGGCTGCCACAGATCCCTGTGCTGGCACACATCCCCTGTAGCTGGCACACATCCCCATGGCTGCACACATTCCTGTGGCTGGCACACGTCCCCTATGGCTGGCCACACATCCCCTTTGGCTGCACACCGTCCCCATATGGCTGTCACACGTCCCCCTGTTCTGGCACACATCCCTGTTGATGGACACTGTCCATCATGGCTGGCACACATTCCCCATGGCTGGCCACACATCCCCCGTGGCTGGCACACAACCCCTGTGGCTGGCGCACGTCCCTGTGGCTGGCACATGTCCTCCTGTGCTGGCTATGGCCCCCATGCTGCTGCCAATAGTAAAATAAAAAACACTTTACTTACCTTCTCCAGCGCTGTCCTCCCGATGTCTCCCTGCTTGCCGCTGCTCCTCCAGTTCTTGGTTCTCGGTGCCAATAATGTGATCGGCACAGCAGAGAGACATCATCTCTGTGTACCCCATCACAGTGGCAAGCAGGGAGGCCGGGGAGACACCGGGAGGAGAGCACTGGAGTAGGTAAGTATAGTTTTATTTTATTTTACTATAGGCAGCAGCATGGGGGCCATATCAAACACAGGGGGGTATGTGCCATCACTGGGGGGCACAGGCACATGTAATATGAGCTGCTCCCCCAGTCCATCACCACGGTGCAGTTTCAGCACCGCAGTGATGGACAGTGGCAGTGCATATCATATGAGCGGGGGCACATGAGCTCCCGCTGCCTCCTGCAGCCTGCACCAGCCTGCCCCAGCCTCTCCCAGCCCCGGTCAGGCTCCAGATCTGCCCCCACATCCCTTGCAGTATAATTCAGAGCCCTCGCGGACAGGATCCTCTGCCCTATTGTACCTGTATGACTGATTTGTCATTGTTTTATCACTTGTCTTTGTCTACCCTCTCACTTGTAAAGCGCCATGTAACCTAATGGCGCTATATAAATACTTAATAATAATAATAATATATTCAGATTATAAAACACACCCCCCACTTTTCCCCAAAATTTGTGGGAACAAAAGTGCATTTTATAATCCAAAAAATACGGTATATAGGACCAAAAGGTGGCATTATGCCAAAATCTAAATATAAAATATCCTACTGTCCAAAGGACAAAAATTGTAAATCTTTCAACAACCTATAATTGTTTATAATATAAATATTCATCAAAGGATGGCTCATGGAGAAGGCGAGAGAGTATCAGAAGGAGCTCTATCTGTGCTTCATTGATTACACCAAGGCATTCGACTGTGACGAACATGACAAGCTCTGGAAATCATTGTATGAGCTACAAGTACCTACACAACTGATTAAATTGATCAAGTCACTCTATGACAACCAGGAAGCTGCAGTAAGGATGGCTTCACACCATGGATTTTGGGATCCTGTCCTGTTCATTTTGAAAAGGACAGAACAGGTTCCTATTTTGCCTCCCATGTATTCCTGTGGTTCCAGATTGGCCATAAATGGCCATCCGATTCTGCCAGTTCAGTCCCAAATTTGTTTATGTCCTGTTTTTTCCAGGCTCCAAAATCGGAGGCAGCTCCGATTTTGGGCTCCAGTGCAAAAACCGGACCAAACCAGACAGAAACGAATCCGGGGCAATCCGGTGCTCATAGCATGAGAGTCTATTGGTACCGGACGAAAAAAATCGGATAATTTCCCGAATCCAGTTTTAGTGTACTGAGCACACTAAAACTGCTCTGTTCCTGTAATTTCACTTTATCAGTGTATCTACATACACTGTTAAAGTGGAATTAAAAAAGGGACACTGTAAGGTCATTTTTCAGTATGATACTAATATTACCTTTGAATAGTGCCTGGGCAGACCTTTTAAAAACATGTAAAACCATTATTGTACCATTTGTAGTTTCAATGTTATCACCATTGTCAGACTCTGCAGAGAGCTACTGCATTAGCCCTGTCCCATTATAAGCAGAGACGACTAGTTCTGTGCTGTGTAAATGTTCGTATATTTATTCACTCCCTCTCAGCAGCTCTCTCCTCCCTCTCAACAGCTCTCTCCTCCTTCCTCCCTTTGCTAACAGTGCAGTGTCAGGTTTCACTTACAGGTCTGTTCAGTTGATATCACCACAGAGGGAGAGAGCTACTGCAGGTCTGCCTGATCTAGATTCCATTTGTTTCTGTAAGGCTAGGGTCACACTTGCCAAATTCTAAGTCCCCTGCGTTGTTTGCAGAGAACTTAGAATTTTTTTCTCCCTCCACAGCCTTCACGCCGGCTGCAGAGCAGAGAACGCGGACCCTAGCAACCCGCTGTGTTCCCTGGATACCAGCTACACAGCGGGCTGAGGGGAGTGGGATTTTCACCACGCACAGGGGAACGCAGCATGATGCATTCCCCTGTACATGGTAAAAATCACACTCCCCGCAGCCCGCTGTGTAGCTGGTATCCATGATACACAGCGGGTGGCTAGGGGCCGCGTTCTCTGCTCTGCAGCAGGCGTGAAGAGAATATACATCCACTTTCCATCTGTATATCTCGTATATAGGCATGGATCCGCCTGACCTCTTTTAAATCCTTCTTCCAACAAGACTTTGTTCATTTTGGTGTTCCATGCTCTTGCCGATTGTTTAAGACCATAAAGAGATTTTTGTAGTTTGCAAACAAGGTTCTGTTCATGTTCCTTTATATAACCTTCAGGTTGAGTCAAGTACAGTTAGGGCCAGAAATATTTGGACAGTGACACAATTTTCGCGAGTTGGGCTCTGCATGCCACCACATTGGATTTGAAATGAAACCTCTACAACAGAATTCAAGTGCAGATTGTAACGTTTAATTTGAAGGGTTGAACAAAATATACTGATAGAAAATGTAGGAATTGTACACATTTCTTTACAAACACTCCACATTTTAGGAGGTCAAAAGTAATTGGACAAATAAACATAACCCAAACAAAATATTTTTATTTTCAATATTTTGTTGCGAATCCTTTGGAGGCAATCACTGCCTTAAGTCTGAAACCCATGGACATCACCAAACGCTGGGTTTCCTCCTTCTTAATGCTTTGCCAGGCCTTTACAGCCGCAGCCTTCAGGTCTTGCTTGTTTGTGGGTCTTTCCGTCTTAAGTCTGGATTTGAGCAAGTGAAATGCATGCTCAATTGGGTTAAGATCTGGTGATTGACTTGGCCATTGCAGAATGTTCCACTTTTTTGCACTCGTGAACTCCTGGGTAGCTTTGGCTGTATGCTTGGGGTCATTGTCCATCTGTACTATGAAGCGCCGTCCAATCAACTTTGCAGCATTTGGCTGAATCTGGGCTGAAAGTATATCCCGGTACACTTCAGAATTCATCCGGCTACTCTTGTCTGCTGTTATGTCATCAATAAACACAAGTGACCCAGTGCCATTGAAAGCCATGCATGGCCATGCCATCACGTTGCCTCCACCATGTTTTACAGAGGATGTGGTGTGCCTTGGATCATGTGCCGTTCCCTTTCTTCTCCAAACTTTTTTCTTCCCATCATTCTGGTACAGGTTGATCTTTGTCTCATCTGTCCATAGAATACTTTTCCAGAACTGAGCTGGCTTCTTGAGGTGTTTTTCAGCAAATTTAACTCTGGCCTGTCTATTTTTGGAATTGATGAATGGTTTGCATCTAGATGTGAAGCCTTTGTATTTACTGTCATGGAGTCTTCTCTTTACTGTTGACTTAGAGACAGATACACCTACTTCACTGAGAGTGTTCTGGACTTCAGTTGATGTTGTGAGCGGGTTCTTCTTCACCAAATAAAGTATGCGGCGATCATCCACCACTGTTGTCATCCGTGGACGCCCAGGCCTTTTAGAGTTCCCAAGCTCACCAGTCAATTCCTTTTTTCTCAGAATGTACCCAACTGTTGATTTTGCTACTCCAAGCATGTCTGCTATCTCTCTGATGGATTTTTTCTTTTTTTTCAGCCTCAGGATGTTCTGCTTCACCTCAATTGAGAGTTCCTTTGACCGCATGTTGTCTGGTCATAGCAACAGCTTCCAAATGCAAAACCACACACCTGGAATCCACCCCTGACCTTTTAACTACTTCATTGATTACAGGTTAACGAGGGAGACGCCTTCAGAGTTAATTGCAGCCCTTAGAGTCCATTGTCCAATTACTTTTGGTCCCTTGAAAAAGAGGAGGCTATGCATTACAAAGCTATGATTCCTAAACCCTTTCTCCGATTTGGATGTGGAAACTCTCATATTGCAGCTGGGAGTGTGCACTTTCAGCCCATATTATATATATAATTGTATTTCTGAACATGTTTTTGTAAACAGCTAAAATAACAAAACTTGTGTCACTGTCCAAATATTTCTGGCCCTAACTGTATAAGTCCTCCTCAATGTCACCATTCAAAAATGCAGTCTTGATATCCAAATGTCTGACAAACATCTTTTGTACAGCAGCTACGACCATCAAGGCTCTAAATGTTGTCTGCTTGGCGACTGGGGAAAAAGTAGCATCATAGTCCTCGTCATATTTTTGAGAACATCCTTTTGCGACCAACCTCGCTTTAAATCTGTGGACTTTACCTTCAGAGTCATATTTGGTTTTAAATACCCATTTGCACATGATTGCCTTTTTACCCTGTGGCAACTCAGTGAGTTTCCAAGTTTGAAGTTGATGAAGCGAGTTCATTTCTTCATTAGCGGCATTGATCCACTTTGTTCTTTCATGAGCAGGTAGTTTTTGCATTCATCCCATGACTGTGGCTCTGACAATGTAGGATAGACGTTTAGCTGGTATTCCTTTGTTTGATCTTGACGATCGTCTGATTTCAGGTTTACTTAGGCTTTTTGTTGTTCCTTCAGTGGTTGAAGAATCTAGCCAGACTTCTACATTCTCCCTTTCGTTGTCTTGTGATTGTGACTGAGATTGTTGTTGTTGCTTCATCTGGACCACTGGCATATTATCATAAAACTTGGGTGACACAAAATTTTCATCAATCACTACATCTTTGCTTATTGTGACCTTGTTTGTCTCTGGGTGTAGAATTCTATAACCTTTCTGGGTTTCACTGTAACCTACCAGAATGCCTTCCTTAGCGTGAGATTCCCACTTAGTTCGTTTTTCTTTGGGAATGTGTGCAAAAGCTTTGCTTCCGAAAATCCTTATGTGCTGTAGTTTTGGCTTTGCATTATTCCATTGCTGAAATGGAGTTTTCTCTGTCGCTTTACCTGGTAGTCTGTTCTGAAGATAGCTTCGCCCCAATATACTGTAGGCAGATTTGCATCAAATAACATACTCCTTCCGCTTTCGGTTCCTTCTTTCTGCTACACCATTTTGCTCAGGGTTGTATGAAATATGATTCCATTTCTCTTTAAAATGCTCTGTGTCTCATTACTTGTATATTCAGTCCCATTATCTGCCCGTAGAATTTTTGGCATTCTCCCAAACTTGTTATATACTTCAGCTAGATATATTTCAAGTTTCTCTGGAACTTCATTTTTGCTGTGAAGTAGATAGACAACTGTGTATCTTGAATTGTCATCAATGAATGTAAGAAAATATCTTTTCTTTCCAGGGGTCTGAATACGCATTGGGCCACAGATATCTGTGTGTATTAAATCTAGTGGTTGTTCTGTTCTTGTAGTACTTTTCTTAGGAAAGGTCTTTCTGGACATTTTCCCTTTGATACAGCTGGTACACCTCATTGTCTGGTTACATGGATCAATTGTAATATCATCAGCTAAGTGTTCTTGAAATAACTTTCTTATTGCTTCTGGGTCTCTATATGCAAGCCGTCTGTGCCATACATGAATACAGTTCTTGTGCATTTCTTGCTTAGCTGTGTATACACACTCTTTGCATTTCAACTGATACAGTTCATCTTTGATTTTTCCTTTTGCTAGTGTGTGACCCTCCTTTGAGATGATGCAGCTATCGTGCTTAAACGTAACTTCATTCCCTCGTTTTGTAAGCTTTTTCACGGATAATAGATTACTTTCAAGACTAGGCACATATAGCACATCCTCCACATGAATCCTTCTGCTTTGCGTGGCAGAGATGTTACAATCAATATAACCATCTCCTATGCCTTCTGAGTTCATACACTGACCATTCGCCATTGTCACTTTCTCTGACTTGCTTTGGTTAAGCTTAGTAAAGAAGTCTCTGTCATTGGTCATGTGACTGGTTGCACCAGAATCTATACACCCACTCATGCTTTGATTTAAATGCATTGACTAATGTGAATGCAGCCTCAGTATCTCCAGGATCATTATTTTCAAATACAGCACTCTTAACTCTTTGTTTACTGTTTTGCTTCTTCAGCTGATTCATTTTAGCTTTCCAGACTCTGCATTCAGCTTTTAAATGACCTGGCTTCTTGCATACAAAACATTCACGTCTTTCTTTAGGATGGTTTCTGCTGGTGGGTACGTCCTGTGTTTGTAAAGCAGTTTCCTTGTTGCATATTTTGCTGCTCACACGTTCTGCCATTCTCTTATATTCATCTACAAGCTTTCCTCTGACGTACTCCAATGTAAGCTCATCATCTGGGCGTGCATCTAGTGCAGTTACAAGTGTGTCATAGCTTTCTGGGAGACCACTAAGTAGTAGTGCTGCTACATGGAAGTCCTTCATATCTTCCCCAATGCCCCGCAGGCGCTCTACGGTCTCTAGAGTGCTTCTAATGTAGTCCTGCATGTATTGGTCACTGTGTAACTTAGACTGATATAGCTTTCTCATTAAATAGAGTTTGTTACTTAGATTTATCCTCTCGTGTACTGTCTGCAGCTGCTCCCACATTTCCTTTGCAGATTCACACTTACACACATGCACGATCTGATCATCCTCTATGCTGAGTGATATGGTGCTCTGTGCTTTCTGATCCATCTCTAGCCAGTCCTGTGGTACTGGGTCAGGCTTGTTCTCCTGAGTGTATTTCCAGGTCCCTTCTCTTATCAGCAGCATCTTCACCTAGAATTTCCAGGATTGGTAGTTCTGGTTATTCAGGCTTGGCACTGTAAAAACTTTGCTGAGCTGCTGGTAGTGGCCATCTTTACTTCTTCTCAGTCTGCTGTTGTCTTTCTATCTCTGTGCTCTGGAGGTTTGGGACTTCTGTGACTCCTGGGCCCATAACCTGTTAGCAGCGCGTTAATCAGAGTGATGTCCACAGAGAGCAACAGAGAATGTTCATTTATTGAGAATTAAGAACATCCAGCTTACAACATGAGAATAGGATCAGTCTGGTTTCTGGAGAGGGAGAGAGAAATCTGCTGTGACCTTCAGCTTCAGTTTCACACTAGAATGTACATGCTGGGAGCAGGGGAGGAACATACTGTCTCTGAATGAGGACCTTTTTTTTTTTTTTTATAACTTTGTTGACATCTGAACAATGTGCATGCAGACATAAAATCACATCATATTAAACAAACAATAGTTGTTGCAATACATACAGATCAATATGCATTAGGCCAACAGTGACCATAGCCTAAAGCAGATACCCTGCTGTGCTGTGACAGTTTCTGTGTTGTAGCTCATCTCTTATGATGCTGCACACAGAGAGCAGAGAGGAGAATAGTCCCCCCACTGATCTCCTGTGCAGTGATGTGACATGCATATTCATGTATGGGGAGTGGACAGCAGAGAACTAAGTGGATGATTCTCTGTAACAGATTGGATGATTCTTTTTATTTGCTGTTTACAGAAGATAGGAGGGAAATATACATAAAACAAATACATCAATAGAGAGAGTTTAGAGGGAGGAATTAGAAAATGATATCACTTACATGTGGATTTTTTACCTGACAGTTTTCCTTTAAATAAAGGAATGGTTAAAAATAAAATAATAAATTCTCACCTGTTCGCCGAGTGTCCTGCGATGCATCCACCTCCGATGGCTAAAGGACCTGAATTAGCTGACTGGGAAGGGGTGGGGGAAACCCAATCAGCTGATGGGTCACATGACCGCATGAGCACGGTTTAAATCGCTTGCCCACCAAAACCAATCAGCTTTTTAGGCTACGTTCACACATTGCGCTTTTTGCTGCGTATTCACGCTTTTTGGTGCACTTTTACTGTTTCACTGTGTAAATAGCTGCGCATTTTTACGCGCGCTTTTATGCAGTGAAACGCAATTCTGGTTACGCAGGTCAGCAAAACCTATGGGTTTTGCTGATTTGCGTTCACATACTGCGTATTTCTGCGCTTTTGTACGCACGTGCTTTCACTGCAAAAGCTCATGCGTAAAAAAAATAGACATGGCAATTCTTTACGCAGCTGCGTCTCGCTTTTCCCATAGCCCACATGATAAAATGGGCTGGGGAAAAGCGCAGAGGAAAGCATGCAGAAAAGCGCAATATGTGAATGCAGTTGTGCTTTTTGCTGCGTTCTGCGTAAATAAGCGCAACTGCAGGAAGGAGTGCAGAAAAAAGCGTAATGTGTGAACATAGCCTAAGGCTGGTTTCACACTACAGTTTTTTTCCTGATGAGGTTCGATCAGGTTTGTGTGTCAAAACCAGGAGTGTCTCCAAAACTCAGAACAAGTGCCAATCTTTCAATTATAGTTTTTCTCTGCAAGTTCCTCTCCTGGTTCCTCTCCTGGTTTTGGCACACAAACCTGATCGAACCTGATCAGGGAAAAAACTGCAGTGTGAAACCAGCCTAAGGGTATGTGCACATCAGACGTTTGTGCATCTCTGCAGACCGACCGGGAACCGGTGTAGAATAGCAGAAACTGAGTTTTCTGTGCTCAGCAGTGTCCCTCGTTTTTTGCTCGTTTTTTATAGCGTTTATACAGCGTTTTGTCGGCTGTTTTTCTGAGCGTTTTTAAAACTGAGTTTTTTGCTGCACTTGTAAGCTGGAACCGCTGGAAAAACGACCAAAAGAAGTCACTTGCTCTATCTTTGAAAACCGGTGGAAAAACGCTGAAGAAACTGAAAACGACCAGAAAAAAAACGTTCTAATGAAGACAGCGTTTTCTAAACTCCATTGACTAGCATGTTAATCCAACCGGAGGCTAGGATTAACATACATTAACATAAAACTCAGCGGAAACCGCCGACGGAAAACGTTGAAAAACAGCCCAGAAAACTACTGATGTGCACATACCCTAAGCCTGTGTTTTAAGCCTTCTACAAAGATGTTTGTGTTTCACTTTGTTTCAAGCTATATTTGAAAATAATGATCATATCACCTGTTTGGTAAGATTGGTTAGGGTGGTTTCACACTTGCATTTTTTTGCCTTGCATGCATATGTGGTGCCCCTGCGTTCAGGAGGCCACAAAGGGAACTGCAGCCAGGCAGGTAGGACGACAGTTGAACATCAACACCCTCACAGCCCACACAACCCACGTACAGAAGAGGGCAGCACCCAACCCGGAGCCTGGGAACTCTAGGCAGATGAGGGGTGGTGGGTTTAGAGCAGTGGGTGGACAAACATGTAGACAGGTGACAGACAGTAGAAATAGTGAAGGGGAGGAGAAAGGAGTCAGTAGGCCGAGGTAGGCTGAGATGAAAAGACTGAATCACACGTCCTGGCAAAGTGGGGTGTAGAAGCGCAGAATCTGAACAGAGCCAGTGCGAGCCACAGAGAGAATGCTGTCCGAAGCCAGCATCCCAGGATGTGAGGGAAAGAGACGGACAGTGACACTGGTCCCTAGAACTACAGCCGAGACGACCAGACTGCAGGCAGAGAAGCCCTCCTATGATACTTGAAGACACAGTAGAGAGAGCCTGGTAGAGCCTCACACGGGAGGACTGCTGGAGGCTAGGCTGAGTAGAGTGTCAGCTCTAGAGAGGACCGTAGTTTTCACCCGGCATCCCCAGACAACTGACTGGGGACCACAGCTGCATGTTAGGGTCCCTACCCCAAAGGACAGGCAGCTCAGTGGCAACCCGGAGGGCTCACAGGAGTCCGAGCCACCGCCATACTGTCCGGAGTCACGCACAACAAAGTGAACAGATACAGAGAGAGTCAACAGCTTGGGAAGCACACAGAGACAGAGTGAGGGGTCACAGAGAGGAGAGACCTGGCTGCAGAGAGTAAAGGGAACCCGGAGGGGAAAGTGTGCCCGTGTACTGAACTGAACAGTAAGAACTGTGACTGAACTGTAAGCTGAACTTGAGAACTTGAGAAGTAAACACGGTGAACCCTGAATACGACTCCCTTGTATGTCTCTACCTGAACACTACTCCATCCATACAGGTTTGCAGCAGCCCTACAACTGGAGAGCCACAGCGTGCAGGCTCCAACACTGAAGGAGGATTCCTGCAGCATCTGGACAGTAAGTGTACTGCACTCAGCACCAGGCCTGCACACTACACAATAGACTTTAATCATCACTGCCCCAGGGAACACAGTTCTGCCCACGGGAACTATTCCATCTACTCTGCCATTACATCATCCCCGGAGGTTCTGCAGCAGCGGCGGCCCCATTACTGGCCGCACACAGTGGGTGGTGTCACGACTGACAATCCCCTGTAAATATCCCCTTATTATTGCCAGGAACCGGGACATGGTCCGGACCAGGACCACCCGTGACTTCCCCAGTAGCAGACCCGGTCCGGTACCGAGTACCCCGTCCCAGTGGGCTTGACACATATCCGTCCAAATCCTGAAGCGTCCATATCAGACATGTGTCCCTATACTTATAATAGGGCCATAGGTCAAGTGCATGCAGTGGCATCAGGATTCAGCCTGAGCCTACCAAATCAGTTTTTGTGTCACCCTTTCTGGCCACATGAAGTTGCTTTTTTGGGAACAAACTAAAATTCTGATGCTTCCAGATGCGTACGAATCTGTCCGCAAATTGAAATGGTCCAGTGGTGGACGGATCCGGAAGGTGTGGATCCATCCACGCGGATCCATTTTACCGTGTTGAAAATGCCCAGACTCCATTTACTGCACCTCACAATGCATGTCCAGGCTTTTGGTCTCTCTCTCCTCATTCCTCTCTCCTTCCTTCTCGCTCTTCTCTCCTCACTCCCGCCTTACCACTCCTCCCAACTCCCGAGGTCCGGACCAGGCATCCGGCAGATGTGGTGGCATTAGTTTGTGGACGCATGGCCAGATGCAGACGCTCACGTTTTGAGCCTGATTTGGCCGCGCCGCAAGTGTGAAACCAGCCTTAGGCTAGGGTCACACATTGGTCCGTTTTTGGCATCAGATTTGCATTTTTTTTTCTAAGTCCAAAAACTGATGAAAAAACGGATTATATGTAATAAACACCCTATCCATTTTTTTCTGCACCCAAAACATTGCTAGGAGCATTTTTTACCCAAAAACATTGCTAGCAACATTTTTGGGTGCCTTAAAAAAAAAGGATCTGTTTTTTTAACATGGACCCCTATGGAAAAACGGATCCGTATTTTTGGTGCCTTAAAAAAAGGAACCATTTTTTCTAGCAGTTTCTGGCAAAAAATGACTACGGGCAAAAAACGTTCAGGGGCACATAGGAGGCTCAAAAAGCACCAAAAAAATGGATTGGTCATGGAAAACACTTCCAAAAACGGATTGCTATGTGTGACCCTAGCCTCACTCATACACCTGACTATAATCTTACAAAATCCCTAATTGTGTGCAAGTGTATCTAGAAGAAATGATGCTGTTTGAAGACAAAGGTCACACCAAATATTGATTTGCTTTAGATTACTCTTTTGTTCTTTCACTTTGCATTTTTTAATTGATAAAAATAAACTACTAACACTTCTCTGAGGGCCGCTTTACACACACCAACTTCTGTGACCAACTTCTGAACAGATCTCTGGTTGCAGTGAAATCATGGACACATTGCTCCATTTGTACACAGCCACAAAATGGAACAATGTGTCCATGATTTCACTGCAACCAGAGATCTGTTCAGAA
The DNA here is from genome assembly GCA_033576535.1 of Allobates femoralis. Lineage (NCBI taxonomy): Eukaryota > Metazoa > Chordata > Amphibia > Anura > Aromobatidae > Allobates > Allobates femoralis. Next base: position 369,989,670 of record JARQOC010000004.1, read on the forward strand.
GTTGGACACAGAAGTTGGTGTGTGTAAAGCGGCCCTTATTGAAAGCAGCATTTTTTCTACACCTATATACACAACTACCTTAATTGAAATTACAATACTAAGGCCCCTTTCACATAGGCGTTTTTTTGAAAATGCGGCAGATCTAGCAGATTTACCGCATCTTCCGCCTAATGGCCGCACTAGCGGCAAGCCCCATGCATTATCTAAGGGGCTTGCGGCAAGTGCGGTTGTGCCAGTTGCGGCCGTGGAAAAAAAAACGCTGCTGACCGCGGTTGTTTTCGCGGCCGCAAGTGCCGCATCTGCCACAACTGTCAGAACCGCACTTGCCGTCCCCGACGTAAAACCCCATAGACAATGCATGGGGCTTGCCGGATCGGTGTCGCAAGTGCAGCTGTTAGGTGGAAGATGCAGCAGATGTGGTAATTTTTTTCAAAACGCCTATGTGAAAGGGACCTATGATGAGTAAGTCATGATTTTACAGAAATCACAGGATTGATGGACATATTAATGATATGTAAATAATTACATTTTGGAACTAATTTTTTATAACATTTTTGCTCACAGTAATATCACCATCACTGACCAACATCAGAAGAGAAAAAGCAAAAAAGAAAAAGCACTTTTCCAAAATGAGTGGAACAAATTAACAGAGGTTCTTAGGGTAAATAAACAAAATACTACTGAAAGGTTCTTTTTAATGATGCAGAAGCCATATAACTGTAGTGAGGTGAGCAATTCAGACTGTATCATAGAAATGGATATGGAAATGAACTGTGCACAGTCCGCTACTGCCCCTTGTGGACAAGTGCTGAAACAAACGCAGGGAAGTGGGAAATTCCCTTTTCAGCAAATGTGTTTACTCAGGAAGAGAGAGCAGCAGGAAGTCAGTGCAGATCCAGAGCTGAGCCAGAGGAGACCTGCTTGTGGATGTCTGTTGAAAGAGGGCTACTTTGCTACACCTTGCCGGAAAAATCACCCCGCAGAAGCCCCCGTGACTGATCCTGGGCCACTGGACTTTGGTGCTGTGACTCTGGCCGCTCTGCAAAACCTTGCCCGCCGAGCACCCGGAGTGCATGTGCAGGGGCCGTGACCGACATAAGGGAGCCATTTGTACTGCCGTGATCTTCCTCCTGCTGCTCGGGGTGCCCCCGAGACTGAGAGAGACTTCTGTGCTGCTGTGGGCCCCCTTCTGCTGCTCGGTGTGCCCTAAGACTGGGAGAGACATTAAAAGAAAAATTCCGTTACCTGTGGAAGGAGACCAAAGAAGAAGACTGAGGAGTTTCCCCTTTCAGCGCTGCATCGGGACCCGTCCTCGTGAGATCCCCAGGCCTGCGACGTGAGAGCGACATCTTCTTCTGTGATAAACTGGTACGTGATTTTAGGGAAAGTTAGGGAAAGATACCTTCATTGTTGTGTTTTTTCTTTTCTTGCTGCGTACCGGAAGAAGTGAAGATCCAGAGACTCTAATATATACAACTACGCATATACTTCGGTTGACTGTGATATAAACATGTTTGACAGTAAAGAAACGTTATTACCGGTTAAACCTGAGTATGGGGATTCTGTTGAGAAAGATCATACACACACATCCGCGGCCTTACCACCGGTCGCTACATAACTATGGACAAAGCATCAAAAATTACCACAGGGGTTCTCTCTATAAGATATACTGAATATAAGGACTCTTATGGTACCTTTACACACTGCCACCAAAAGGTAGAAACCGCCAGGCAACGGACACATATGTGCCTTTTGCCTTGAAAAGACCGCGAAGTTGCAGCGTGTAATTTAGGAAGTTCCTTCATGTGTCTTTGGATACCTGTGTTTGAGCCGTGCTCAAAAACAAGCAGGCATAATCCCTAAGGTGGCAGCATGTAATCCGGGCAAAGGCAAGGTATTTTCGTGCCCTAGTGAATTCCCTGGGGTGTGCCACAGCATCATGTATACCACGACCCATCAGCTATCATTGGTCGGGGCTACTGTGTAACCATTGGCTATCCCTGCACAGGGTGCCATATTCAGCGAGCTGACCAGTCACACTCCACATTTGCAATGGCGTCATGTATTAGCCAGCCTTCCTGCACTGGCTGGCCAATCATGATGCTATTGCATTGGCCAATCACCGTACGATCGTCGTGTAATACACAACTCTGGCACGCCTATGTACTTACGCCGCACAATATGTACGCCCATATTCCCTTGTAAATCAGGGAAGGTATTCCACAGAAGGTAACCCGCGGCACCCGTCGGCACTTCCGAGGGACGAAAATACCTTCTGTGGAGCACCTTGTGGTGGCGTGTATACGCGGCATCAGGCACCGTTAGGAAAACGCGCGGTGCCTGCCTGTTGCTGCCCTCTGTGGCGGCGTGTAAAGGTACCATTAAGGACACTTCTCTATTCTAGTTTGGTGTTTATAAATGAAGTCCCTATGGAACATCTATAGGTCATCTATTAAGGATTTCCTTAATGTTATATGGCGTCCTAATGTGTTCTTCTATTTTTTAATCTCTTTACAACAAAAATTAAATACTGACAGGGAAAAATAAGATAAATCAATATATCAATTTCTTGTGTGTGTGACTTTCTTGTGTGTATGTCTATCTTTCCAGCCTGTTCCACACGGCAACGACTGCGCTACCCTAGTCCACCATCGTACCCTTACAGCCCCGGGGATCCCACTCCACCTGTAGGAAGCTACAAAACCTTGCTGCCGCCCATCACCCCGGAGGCCCCAGCAGTGCCGGTGCATCACCGGATCTACAGTTGGCATCACGACATTTACTTCTATAAACTTTTATCCCTCTAAATACCCCCCTTTTTGTTGTCACCCAAGGGGACAGACTCGGGCACCGACCACCTGAGACATCCCGTACCTAAACGCCCGAGATCTGAGTACCCCAGACCCTTGTGGGCCCGACACTTGCATTATACCAATATCTCTGTCTCCACAGATTCATCTGCTGGCAATTCCTTATCCTGGATCCTCCTGGACACTCCAGATTCCACTCCGGATGGCCAAGCTTCTCCTCATAGAATCATCCGGATACCTCTACCGCTGGATCAGCCTTTCCGGGATTACATGGAGGATCCTCTCCACCAACAGAGCCAGTGTTCTACAGTCTCTCCGTCTCTACTGTCTGGTGTGTACGGGTCCCCCCTTTGGTCTGGGATTCGCGGCATTTAGACCTCCTGGTGCTGTACCATATGAATCTCTGTAGAGGGGTTACCTCATTGGTGCTCTGTTATGAGAGTTTGGTGATCCAGAGGGTCCTCCCCTCAGACACCTTCTCATTATGTAAAAACTTCCTTAATAAATATTGTTGGTTTACTAAAGTCACTTTCCTGTCTCTTGAGTATCAGGTATTCAGCTATCACTACTCCATCAGAGGTCATGTGAGTCCACTTAACATCTCCATGCCGCTATGGCGTAACATTCCTCTCTGTAAAGAATTGAGGTTCCATGATTTGGAAACACTGTTTTAGACCAAAGTTACCTATTTTTCAAACTGTTTTACATTATGCCTTTTTATAATGAGGACATCAAGTAATCACTCACCAAAGGAGTTATCAATTGATACATTTGCAAGCCGAGAGTGAAGTTACAGTATATTATTTATTCTCTTACATTTTGTTGCCTTCCCAACCTCACACTTTAAAAGGTCAAAGTTAAAAAGTGCAGATGGGCAAAAGCCAAATGCAATAAGCCTCTATTTTTATATTATAATATCTGTCATAGTTGCGAAGTACGAGCTTCATAAATAAAACATCCTCCAGACATCAAAGTGTTGCAGACCTAGTTTTAGGAAACAACCTTGTAAAACATAAACACTAATATGATCATCCAGCATCTCTTATATGAGCTCTACAAAATACTTGTGTTTAGTATTATTTTGATGCCAAGATTTAATGCATTTAGGTTTGTCTCAACATATAGCCAATAAAAGTAATAATTAGTCTGTCAAAACACAGCTTAGAGAAAATATAACATTAAAATGTTCTATATGTCATAAAAATACATAAATAAAGTGATAAAATGCATTTTAAAAGCCCATGCCAACTGGAACAGACAAGTGCCCAGTGTCCCTAATATGCCCTTTGGAGAAATTCAATTCACTACTATTTATGTCTGTGATTATTGTTTGGCATCAGTCACAGCAATGTGCTGGTCATCTTAGGTAAGGCAATTTATTACAAACCCACTAGCAGACTGTCAATGTCACACCTTACAGTTCGCATGTACTGAAAAACAAAGTATTTTAGCACCATCTTCGCCATTGAAATGCAAGGAGCTTAAAGAGCTGGCCAAATCAAAATTAGTAGAGATGAATGAACAAAGTTTACAATAATAGTACAAGATTACAGCCATAGAAAATGTACCAAAATCCTGATCAATTTCTCCTTTATTTCTGCCTTTCCTTTGATCCCATTTTGTCTCATATGGCTGTTAAAATGTTATATCTTTAAAGAAACTATTTGTGTACTCCACAACAGGAGTCATGTTCCAATTTTTCTCCTTTCCTTATGGTATACGGCTGTGAGACAACTGGCTACAGCAGGCACTTTGCTCCCAGATTCTTTCCTGTTTGCTGTAGGCACAAAGTTTATTAAGTTAAACACCCAAGTCCCATTACCTCAGATATTTATCAATGAAAAATGGCAAAAATCAGCAGAAAATTACACAGTGTTCTCTGCTGGATTTTAGCAAAAGCATTTCAAGCTCACATAAAAAATATTGAGCAATGACACACAGCAGGCAAGTTTATCTCTATTTTTCAATTTTTTTAATCAATAGTCTTCTATATATAGGTTATGAAAATATTGTGGAACCCCAAGTCCGGTTGCCACATGACATTGCCTCCCCTGGGGGGCTATGTCGTGCTAGGAAGCAAGGAGGGGTACCCACACCAGGTAAGCCACCACACACAACACCTTCCCAAATTCACCACCTGATGTGACCAACTCAGGTTGTCTCATGATAGGTGTACCCCTGCCAACAACCAGGAGAAAATATAATATCTCTCTTACCTTCATCTCCCTTTCTCTTCCTCTTTCTCTCTCTCTCTCTCTCTCTCTCTCTTCTTTCTTCTGAACTGCTTGAGTACCACCTTTTATTTATAGAGTAAGATCACTTTAAAAATATTTAGGCTGGTTTTCCAATAAACACATTCAAATGAATTTCATACACTCCTAGTAGTCCTCCAAATGTTAAATACATCTTTTCATGACCATTGGACTACTTGCAATTCTTTGGTTGAAAAATTCACTGAAGCTGGTGACATCAAATTTCAAAATAATGTCAAATGGACAATTCTTTAACAATCATTCGCAGAGGTAAGATCATGGGCCCTCCGCAGATGCCGCACCCGCCCCTATATTTGAATACATTCTCCTGAGTCACAGGCTGGCACTGTCTGATGCTTTGCATGGCTTAGCACGGTGGAGAGTGATGATGTAACTACTGAGCACCTCACTGTGCTGAGATGAGCAGAGAAGCAGACACACACTAAAGGCCCACTTAGGCTGGGGTTACACATAGAAATCCGTTTTTGGAAGTGATTTTCATCACCAATCCGTATTTTATAGGGTGCTTTTTGAGCCTCCTGCACCCCTGAACGTTTTTGGACTTAGTCATTTTTTCATTAAAAACGCGTATGCGTTAACGCATGCGTTAACGCAGGTGCCTATATGTGCCATGCGTTAACGCATGCGTTTCCCATAGGGCCCCATGTTAAAAAAACGCATGCGTTTTTTAACTGATGCCAAAAACGTTGCTAGCAACGTTTTTGGCTCAAAAACGGACAGAGCAGTGTTTTTAGGTCCAGAAAAAAACGGACAGGGTGTTTATTACATCCAATACGTTTTTCCGTCAGTTTTTGGACTTAGAAAAAAAAAAAGCCAAAAATTAAGCCAAAAACGGACCAAGGGCTTATGTGTGACCCTAGCCTTACACACAGAAACTTTCCAGCGATCCCACCAGCGATCCGACCTAGCTGTGATTGCTGGAAAGTCTCTCTGGAGTCACTGGTGAGCTGTCAAACAGACAGACTCACCAGCGACTCACTAGTGACTCACCAGCGACTCAGCAGCTGTGAGATCGCTGGTAACCATGATAAACACTGGGTAACTAAGCAGCACACTGCTTAGTTACCCGGTGTTTATCATGGTTACCAGCGTCCTCCTGCTTAGCGCAGCGGACGCTGGTAACCATGATAAACACCGGGTATCTAGGCAGCACACGCTGCTTAGTTACCCGGTGTTTATCATGGTTACCAGCCTGTGAGGTCGCTGGATCGCTGGTCTCTCGCGGTCACACAAGCGGATGCGTGCTGACCAGAGGGAGACCATGGACCAAAAAATGGTCCTGAGCGACGTGCAGCGACCAGCGATCTAACAGCAGGGGCCAGGTCGCTGGTGCGTGTCACACACACTGCGACATCGCTGGAGAGTTCGATGTTACGTCACAAAACCTGTGACGTTGCAACGACGTCGCTAGCGATGTTGCAGTGTGTGAAGTACCCCTAAGGAGACGGAAACTGCAAAAACCAAGAAGAGAGGTGAGTATTTACTTTTGAGTACACTGATGGGAGACTATATAATGTGCAATATAATATAGGAGGACCAAGGGATGTATTATAGTATAGTGTATTATATAGATTATGTGGGTGCATTATACTATATTATACTATATTGAAAACTTTACGGAGTGCATTATACTATATGGAGGACTATGGGGGCGTATTATATTTTATAAATAACTATGGGGGTGCATTATAGTAGATGAAGGACAATGGAAGGGCATCATGATATATGAAGGACTATGGGGAGCATTATACTATATGGAAGACAATGGAGGACATTATTCTACATGTAGTATTATAGGGTACAATATACTATGTGGAGGACCATGGGTGTGCATTATACTATGTGGAGGACTTTGGATGGTGCAATATACTATATGGAGTACTATGAGGTGCAATATACTATATGGACAACTATGGGGGTGCATTATACTATATGTACTACTATGTGGGGTGCATTATATTATATGGAGGACTATGGGGGCTGCATTACACTATATGGAGGACTATGAATGGTGCATGATACTGTACTTAGGACTATGGGGGGTACATTATAGTATATGGATGACTATGGCGGTGCATTATAGTTTATGAAGGACAATGGGAGTGCATTATAATATATGGAAGACTATGGGGGTGCATGATACTATATGGATGACTATGGGAGTACAATTATGTGGAGGACTATAGGGATTCATTATACTATATGGATGACCATGGGATGCATTATAATATTTGAAAGACTATGGGAGTGCATTATACTATGTGGATCACTATAGAGGTGCATTATACTATAAGGAGTACTATGGGGATTCATTATAATATGTGGAGGACTATGGGGGTGCAATATACTATATGTAGGACTATGAGGTACATTTTACTATATGGAGGATTATGAATGGTGCATGATACTGTACTTAGGACTATAGGGGGTGCATTATAGTTTATGACGGACAACGGGAGTGCATTATAATATATGGAAGACTATGGGGGTGCATGATACTATATGGATGACTATGGGAGTACAATTATGTGGAGGACTATAGGGATTCATTATACTATATGGATGACCATGGGATGCATTATAATATTTGAAAGACTATGGGGATGCAATATACTATGTGGAGGACTATGGGGGTGCATTATACTATATGGAGGTTTATGGGGATTCATTATATTATGTGGAGGACTATGGGGGTGCAATATACTATATGTAGGACTATGAGGTGCATTTTACTATATGGAAGATTATGGGTTATGTAGTGTACCATATGGAGGACTATGAGATGCATTATACTATATAGAGGACTATGGGGGTGCATTATACTATATGGAAGACTATGGGGTGCATTATAATATATTGAGGATTATGGGGGTGCATTATAATATATGGAGGACTATGAGGAGGGCATTATAATTTATGGAGGAATATGTTGGCTGCATTATACTATATGGAGGACTATGGGGGGGTGCAGTATAATATATTAAGCACTAATGGGGTGTATTATAATATTTTGAGGACTATGGAGGTGCATTATAATATATGGAGAGGACTGTGAGGAGTGCATTATACTATATGGAGTGCTATGGGAGGCGCATTGTACTATGTGGAGTGCCTGTACCCCACATCTCACAGGCTGTACCCTAACATCACACAGCCTGTACCCGCACATCTCACATCCTGTATCTCACATTACACAACCTGTACCCCACATCTCACATGCTGTAACCCCACATCTCATATCCTGTACCCAACATTTCACATCCCACATCTCGCATCCTCACCCCATCATGCCTGTACTCCACATCACACAACCTGTATCCAACATCTCACATCCTGTACCTCCACATCACACATAATGTACCCCATAACACAACCGGTACCCCAAATCTCATGTCTTGTACCTCACAATACACATCTTGTACACCCACATCTCACAAGCAGTACCTCACATTTCACACCCCACATCTCACACCCTGCCCCCCATATCCCATACAGTCTGCAAACCCATATCCCACCCACTCTGTATCCCTGTATCCCATACACTCTGCACCCCCACATCTCATACAGTCTGCACCTCCACATGTCACACGCCTGCACCATCACATCTCACACAGCCTTCATTCCCACATATTACACAGCCAGGACTCCCACATCTCACACAGTCTGTACCTCTGTATCTCACGCAGCCAGGCCCCTATATCTCACACAGCCTGTACCCCACATCTCACATCCTGAACCCAACATCTCACAGAATGTACCCCACATCTCACATCCCACATCCTTTACCCCACATCTCACATCTGGTATTCCCACATCTCACATCCTGTACCCTACATCACACAGTCTGTACCCCCATCTCACATACTGTACTCTACATCACTCAGCCTTTACCCTATATCTCATATCCTGTACCCACACATCTCACATCCTGCACCTCACATTTCACATACTGTACCCCACATCAACAGCCTGTACCAACATCTCACATCCTGAACCCCAATATCTCACAGGCTGTAACCCACATCTCAAATTCCACATCCTTTACCCCACATCACACACTCACACTGCCTGTACCCCCACATCTCACATCCTCTACCCCCACATCTCATAGGCTGTACCCCACATCTCACACTCCACATCTCACATCCTGTACCCCACATCATTCAGCCTGTACCCCACATCTCACATCCTGTACCCCCACATCTCACAGCCTGTAAGCAAAATCTCACATCCTGTACACCACATTTCACATCCCATATCTCACATACTGTGCCCCTCATCTCACATCCTGTATCCCCCATCCCTCAGCCTATACCCCACATCTCACATCCTGAACCCACATATCTCATAGGATGTACCCCACATCTCACATCCCACATCCTTTACCCCACATCACACATTCTGTTCCCCCACATCTCACATCCTGTACCCAACATCTCACATCATTTACCCCCACATCTTACATCCTGTACCCTCTCATCCTGTACCCCACATCTCACATCCTGTACCCCACACCTCACAGCCTATACCTCCATATCTCACATCCTGTAACCTCACATCCTGTAACCCACCTCTCACAGCCTGTACACAACATCTCCCATGGCCCACCCTCCCTTATTACCTGTCACACGAGCCACCATCTTCTCTAGCTTTTCCTTTACATCCTGCTGCTTCCATATAGCAAAACTAGGTGGCTCCTTCCACATGGATCACATGGTCATAACATCATCGCAGGTTCTGCTCCAATAGCATTCTAATATCTCCCAGGGCAGGAGCTGATTTTTGCTCCTCTGCCCCTGCAGCACACTGGCAGCACCATACTAAAAGAGGATAATCCCGCACACACACTCCTTTCAGGCAGGCAGAATAACAGAGTCATGGGGCAGTAGACGCACAGGAGTGGAGCAAAGTGATTGTCTTCCTGTTGGCACCCGCTCGAGTGGCAGCGACCCTGTGCGACCACTCGCACATAGGTAAAGTCGGCCATATCTACAATACAAATTAGCTGCAATTCCACAAGCAATTTACTGATTTTCTCCACTAGTCTTTCTGATTTTAAAGCAATCTACTTACATAAACACATTGTCCCATCAGTCATACACTTCCAGCGTATTGTTGTCCCGCAACATGCACCACGGCAGTCATATTTTCACACTCAAGTGATGGATACTACATAATGCGCATCCGCTAGCAATCAATGCTACCCAAAACCAACGCCTGGAACCACCAAACACAACTGAACACCACTGCCACTGACACTGATGAGCTTCACCCGAGGAAGTGCGCATGCACTCTTACTGATGCAGTCGCCATCTTTGAATACTTGGGTATACAAAAAGGGGATGAGTGTACAGGGGGGCAAGCGCACAGAGGAAGAGCACATGGGGGAGAGACAGCACAGGAGGGAGAGACATTACAAGGGATAGACAAAGTGCACGGGGAGAGACAAAGCATAGGAAGGAGAGCACACAGTGGGGAGAGAGAGACAGCACACAGGGGAACAGAGAGCACAAGGAGAGAGAGAGCACATAGGGGAAAGAGCACCAGTGGGAGAGCTCACGAGAGGAGAGACAGCACAGGGGGGAGACAGAGCACAAGGGGAGAGACAAAGCACAGGGGGGTGAGTGCACGGAAAGAGTGCACAGGGAGAAAGCGCATAGGGGGGAGACAAAACACAGGGGCACAAACGCACAGGGTTGGAGACAGCCCAAAGGAGAGAGCACAAAGTGAAGAAGACAGCACACAGGGGGACGAGACTGCACATAGGGGGAGAGAGACAGCATACAGGAGGGAGAGAGAGAGCAAACAGAGGAGAGCGCACAGGGGGAGAGACCGCCGCTGCCCCAGCGCCTCAGAGTCCGCCTCCATTGTGATGTCTGCGCCCTCCTTAGCAATAGCATCAGGCATCCATTTAGTAAATAATAAATAGCAAGTATTGAGACTAGATACAATAGTGAAAAAAATCCACGCTGCTGTAGGATAGATGAAGGATCCAAATAGTATTTTCAATGCTGATGGTTTTATTCTATGCATTCCAGTGTATTCCTCATTTCTTCCTCAGGAATAACACCAAAAGTGAGGAAACACTTTTGAAATGAGTTGAATAAAACCACCTGCATTGAAAATACTATTTGGGTCCTTCATCTATCCTACAGCAGCATGGATTTTTTTCACTATTGCTTCCAGCCTTTATACATCTGCCTTTGGCATATGGATTTGCAGCAGCTGTCTGATGCTTTTTTCACTGGCTTTGTGTTACACAACCACATAAGGTGAGTGAACCACCCTGATTTCATCTAATCCCATTACTCGGGAAAGACCTTATTGCGCTTCATTATATCCACAGCATTTCTTCAAATAGCAAGTATTGACAGAGAGACCGCACGTTGGACCTCTGCTCTCAAAAGAGATTATCCCCAGCCGGGCTCTTATGTAGCAACTAAGAGCATATCCAATTATTTTCTCTTGAACACTAATTACTGTATTCTTTAGAAAATCTCATAAACAGAAAATATGGGCAATAATAGGCGGTAGGTAAATATTCGTATTCGCTGTTAGTCACGATTTCACACCTAAAATTTAACTTTTAATAAAAAAGAGTTAGTAAAATGTGACACAAGTGATTATAAATGTTGTGGGGCTCAGTTATAAGCCATTCTTTGTATAACTTTTTTTATTCATACTTTGCAGTAGTGTTTCATTATAGCACAGCACAGTAAAGGCTGCTATGGCAATAGATAAGGCCCCTGCGGTGCATCTTTCACATTTTATGCAATTAATTGAGCCTCCTATCGGCAAAATGTTTACAAGGCACCCCCTTTTAGAAATTCTGAACAAAAGGAAGTTGTTGAAGGCTATAGTTCAAAGCAGAGTCACTTTTATGTTAAACACTAAACAATGAGTGTTGGAATATATTTAGTGCAACAACTCCAATCCTGTATATGTGTAAGGCTGGGTTCACACTTGCGGACCCAACCCCAGCGTCCTGCGGAGGGGATCCGCAAGCTGAGTGCAGCCACCACAAGCCCCTGTTCATAATGGGGACACACGCTGCTGCGCTTGACTGCGCATTACCGTGCGCTCCCATTCATTTGCCTGTGTGATTTGTACGCAGGCGGATGCCTGCGCACAAATCACACACTCTCATCCGCACCAGGAATGCAACATGTCAGCTGAGAAATTCGGCTGAGCAGTGAGAAAAAGATCACATTTTTTAAATATTAAAGATATTTAACTAATGAGGTATTCCCTTCTTTAAAAAGTGATGGCATATCTGTATGAAATGCCATGATTTTATAATCACGATGTATACTAGTTCACAGTAGGACCCTGGCTCATATTTGCCACTAGGCATTGAAGGTCCAGTACTTAGGGTGGCAAACTGCGGGGATGGCATGAAAGAGGGCGAGAATCTTCATTTATTTTTTTTTTTACCTCCACTATACTCCCCTTTGTTATATATGTTAATAAATCCTCTGTCTTTTCAGAGGATGGGATGCAAAGCTTCATTTACTTGTATTCATGTTTTTAAGACAGGGATACAAATAAATCATTAACACAGGGAACTGTGAAAGTACACACACTGATCGTGTTGGGGAACACTCAACAGCGTAATTCAAGCACACAGCAATGGTTTCTATTTAACTCAAGTCCAGTTGGTTTATTTTGCCACAACTGCTTGATATAAATGAAACATTCGCCATCTTCTGGATTTAGGTAACAATTATCAAACACCAGTCCATCAGTTCATATGCAGGGTTCGTCCCCTTAGTTGACTCACTGACCTCTTTCAGGACACAACCCCCTTCTCATGAGGTTACCTTTCTGGGGGTCATAGCATGCTTCCCTCATGCTGTCTGCTGACAGTCCAATGCTCCAGGAGCTACAGCAAGCTCCACACATAGTCTCTTTACATGTGCTTCACAAATAGGAAGTCCTCCAGGACCTCCTGACATCAGAGAGAGCACAAGGTCACATCAAAAGTTTATTCATACATAATGAGACACTCTCCTGGGAGGAGGTATCTAGATGTCTAAACACACACACATGTTTCTCATTTATCTGCAAGACCTTAACCTTTAAATGTCTTTTTAAGTCCCAGGTAGAATTTCCATGTTTATATTACAAATAATAAGCAGTCTTTTACAACACAATCAGTTGCCATCTTACAGAACTGATTGAGCCTGGACGTACCAGCACCTGCACTTCTGGGGTCAGAGAAGAGCGAATCAGCTCCCTGCTCCAACGTGCTGTGGTGTCCAAACACTGCTGATGTACATGCAGCACAATAAGGTCATCTCACCACGCTGCAGGGGTCACAACAGGGCACCATGGAGAAGGGCAGACACAAGAGCCAGAAGGACAGACACCAGAGCAGGTAAGTGCTCATAGGGCTGAAAATTGTGTGGAGTGCTTTTTTTTTGCAGAGAGCATGCTGAGGAAAAAAAAATAATGTAAGGGGTACAGCATTAGACTTATTTAAGGCACAGCATTGATGTTTATTTTTATTCAGGAATATTATAATGACACAGTTATTTTTAAGGGCACCATGTTGACATGTGCTGCAGAAGATCAGGGCAGAGGGAAGGAAGTCTGCAGAGACGAGCTGAGGATGTGAAGTCATTACATTATGGAGTCAGGCTCATGAGGAAACAGCAATCAATTAGTGTATTATCACACAGACTTTACAGTACACTAACATTTACACAGGTTTAAGGGGAAAAAAACCTCCCAGAGTGCTTCTTTAATATTTGCAGAAACATGTACTTTATTTAATATGCAATTTAGGATGCTTCAGTGCACCGTTGGTGTGGCGTATGTTTGGTGCACCATAACGTCTTCGCATTTGTAAATTAAAGCCAGTCTTTTGACTCTAATTAAGTTAAACTGCTGCACACTAAACACTAAGAAAAACATGATATAGCTTAATGGTTAACAAGATGAATGGCTATACTAATGTGTAAAGCTAATACACATGTGTATGAGGAAAAAACATATTAGAAATTGTTTCAAAATACAGAGAAAAGGAGAGTCTTAGCTGATATACTGGCCATTGCATGTAAGCCCGATAACCAACATCAAGGTGTTCTCACATTTTCGGGTCCCTAACCTTGGGCCTCTTATTGCGTTAAAAAACTTCCTGTATGGGTGTGTATATGCTCCTGAGTGCAATTAAAACCTGCATATATGGGTGTGTCTAAGAACCTAGCTACAACACGATGGTGGAGTTAACATAGCTATCGGGTGGTGGAAGGGTGCTCAGTCAGAAAAATACAGTACACTAAGAGTTAAGATCATCAGGCAACACCTATGTGAATAGGTGCCCAATAGCCATGCTAAGTCAACCATCTTGTTGTAGCAGGTTCCTAGACACACCCATACATGCAGGTTTTAATGACACTCCGAGACATACTGTATATACATACAGGCAATTTTTTACTGCAAGCAGAGGCACAAGGTAAGGGACCCGATAATATGAGCACACTTTGACGTTGGCTATCGGGCTCACATGCAATGGCCAGTGCATCAGCTAAGATTCTCATTTTCTATGTATTATCAAGCAGTTTCTGCTATGTCCTTTTTTCCCCAAACACATTTGTATTAGCTTTACACATTAGCAAAGTCATTCATCTGGTAGCCATTATGCTACATCATGTTTTTTAGGGCCTTTTCACATCAGGGTTTTTCTGCGATTTGGACATATTGCGTTTTGCAATACATTTTTGCCAAAAAATGCATTGAAATGCTTGCATTTTTGTATCTCATAGACTTACATTGTAAAAACTCATTAAAACGTGGTAAAAACGCATCACAAAACATTTTTTCCTACCGCACAGGAAACATTGCGTTTCCCATGCGTTAGGTAAAAATGCATGCGTTAAAACCAACTGTGTTTTGCGGTGTATTTTTACCGCGTTTGAATGCGTTTTCACAATATAAGTCTATGGGAGACAAAAAGACATGCGTTTCAATGCGTTTTTTTGCAGTAACATAGTGAAAACGTAATGCGCCCAAAACGCAAAACACTGTGTTAGATGTGAACTTAGCCTGCATGTTTAGTGTGCAGCGGTTTACCTTAATTATAATGTTCTTTTCAAGCTAGCACCTATTCACACAGGTGTCACCAGTCGATCTTAACTTTCAGTCTATTGTCACTGTTGACAGCGCTCCATTGGCAAAAGTGAGTGCTATCTAAAAGCAGTTTACAAGTCTGTACTTGCACACTGACATAGGATGGGCAAAGCAGCAAGCTCCAAGTGTCAGTGTGGGTGCACACAATGTATGCAGGCTCGTTCTGACTCCTGTCACTTTTTGGCTGCCCTTTGAATTGCTTCAGTAAAAAGGAGAGGTGTGTTGAATGAGCAAACGGCATGCCTCCACATCATTAGGCCCTCTCCTCAATTAGGCAACTTGCTTGCTGCTGTTCCACAGGCATGCAGGAATCCGGAGTAAGTTTGTGCCCACTGCCACATTCTACATCCATTGTACACATCCGCATTGCTTCTTAAGAGTGAGCTGTTGTGCATGACCACATGTCAATTCTTATTGCAAGCTCAGAATACGAAATGGCTTCAGACTGCTACCTCATTTAGTAAGTGAGTGCTGTCAATCAAGACGAGGGACTGGCTTTCCTATGCAAATATAAGGGCATAAGGATGCTCCTCGGCATAGGTCACGTAAAGGGTTTACCGAATCTCCCTCATTTGCATATTACAAAGTAAGGTTTTTCAGCAAATAAAACAATAAAGGGGCTTGTCTGGTCCATAATGGCAAGTCTGCAGGCACTCTGTGTGACTGTTGACTTGTGAATACTTCCAGCGCACACACTGTGTATCGGCTGCATCCACCAGTAGGGTTCTGTCCGAGAGTATGCATATCACATACTTGACTGCCATTCCCTGCAGAAATTAGCAAATCCTCACAGTGCATGCTGGGAAGATTCACAATTCTTCAGTCACACAGAGTGATGGCAGACTTGCCATTCTGGACTACACAACCCCTTTAAGCTAAATTGTATATAATGTTTGTAGGCGCTATGTCCCCTTAACAAATGTTTATGCAATTTAAATGGCATTTGGGTGGCAGACTCAATACTGCCAGTTTAGATTTAGTACAAGGAAGGAAAGCTAAATTTGCCACATGTAACAATCGTTTCTTCTTCTCCTGTCACGGAACCGCACCTGCCGTAGTGGGGCCCGGTGGTCCAGATCAATATGTTGGCTGAACAAAGTTAAAGGTTGTTTCTTGTCGTGACGCCACCTGTGAGAGTTCCGGTGAGTTCACCGGCGCTGCTTGGCCTCCGGGGGATGGAATGCAGCAAGATGGGACGCTCCCCACAGGATGAGTGGGAGTCCCCGGAGCCAGGAGCTGCACAAGATGTTGTGAGGCAGCTCACTTACCTTCTGCTTGCGGAGTAAAACAGTTCTTAAGAAACACGGACACCATAAGTCTCTGCAACGGGTACTTTACTGTAACCAGCATGTGATACATGGTATACAGGTAACGGGTAACGGACTGGGTGGACTTGATAATGACCGGTGTTGTCTCAGAGCTCCGCGGTGTTCCTCCATTCTAACTTATTCTAGGTGAGTTGCCGATGTCGCCTTTGAGTGCCAAGGTCGGGTACAAGGGACTACTTATATTGCCCTGCCGGTGTCTACGTTCCAGTGTGAGGGGTAGTCTGGGTCCTTTTGGTGGGTACTCCGCTGGCAAGACAGCTCTGTTTGCGGCGGTGGTGGGGTACTCCTGTAGAGCGGTCCCTCCACTCCTGGTTTGCATGGCAGTGATAAACGACTACCAGCTTCGGAACCAATAATCCGGTTGTAGATGGGCGCGGGTATAGTTTGACCCGTAGATGATTGCCCAGAATCCGGTTGTTGAGGCACCGGGTAATGGCGCCCAACCGGTGGTGGTGGTGGTCCAGGGGCTGCACGGGACTGTGCAAGGCTCTCTCTCCTACGTTCCTCCCGGCCACCTTCCTTCTTCCTCCTTCTCCTACATTCTTGCAGACTCTTCCTGCACACTTGGCAGACTAACTTGCTGCACTAACTTCTCCACTACACACTACCTCTACACTCCGCCCACCAGGACCTTATTGGCCCTCTATGCTGATGTGCATGTAGGGTATGGAGCTCTGAGTTTTAACCATGTCATTGCTTAGTCAGAGAATATTGCTGCTGCTGCCTGGGCTGCAATACACTCCTGTGACGCACTCATTGCGGGGCACCACACTCCCCCTTGGTGAACTACGCTTGTCCCCAAGTGTCACGAAACCCAAACATTACAGAGGAATTTTTACATTTTTTATTATAACAGGTAAAAAAAACGCTTTTATTAATAACAGGCATGCATTCTTACTTTCAGAGAAGTGCATGACTTAACTGTTACCAATAACAAACCCGGTATAAACAGGTTAACCATTGCAGCTCGCTCACGGGCTTGCCACTCCGCCCTGCGGAGCCGACATCCATCGTCGTCTGTACGACATGGGGTATGAACGTAGTCGCTGCAATGCAGGGGCTGCTGAGAAGCTTGACTTTGGCGGGAAGTCTGAATGGGCACCCGAGCAAACGGCACAGGGGAAGGCGCCGCGGCTGCACCCGACCAATGTACCCTAGCTGGTTGCTCGGCCGGAGGTTCCTCGGTATCTCCCCATGCGAAACCGGTGTGATAGAGGTCATCAGGGATACTGTGGGCCTTGTCGTCCACTTCCTCCACTCCTTCGACGATCACATCGGGCTGCGCTTCTGGTGGAGATGCTGGATTGGGTTCTTCCTGGCAGATGGGCGATGGTGCTGCGGAGTCCTCTCTGCGGTCGTCTTGCAGGGCTTCCAGGCTGCCTGCCTCCTCGTCTGTGGCTTCAGCACTTTCAGGTGGTAGTTCTGTTTCCATCCCAGTGACCAGGTAGGCCTCTGGTTCTGGGGATAAACAGGTAGCAGTCTCTAGTTCAATGATGGTGAGACCAGTAGTGGGTTCCTCTATGGGAACCAAACAGGTTTCAGCTTTAGTTGTAAGCTCCAGCTCCGGAACGGGTTCGGTCATGGTCTCGGACCTTGGAACAGGATAGGTCGGGGTCTACGGTGGGATAACACAGTTCACAGGCTCTGATGATGAGGCAGGACAGGTGGTCGGCACTGGTGAGGTGGCAGAATGGGAGCTGCTGTCCGGTTCTGGAATGGGACCACATGTACGTCCTTGCTGGGTAGCTCGGTGGAGTCGGCTGGCCAGTCCCACACTCCAGCTGCGGATTGTCCACTCTGTCGTTTCCATGAGCCTCACCCTCAGCGCCTCTTGCCAAAAGTCGGGGTTGCCGTCTATAGTCAGGATGGGACCCGGACCTGGATGGCCTATGGCTGGCCTGGCCTCTGCCTCGACCTCCTGCATCAGTTCGTAGAGCTTCATGCTGGTCATCTTCTTGGTTAGGAGAACCACACCCGTCCAAACCGGCAACCGTTCTTGTGAAGAGCTGGTGGAAAAGCCTTTGACACTCCCACTTTCTGGGGTTTTTTGTAGTCCATAGGTGGGATAAAGTTTTTGGCCCGCCCCCATGGTTGTGTCCAGCTATCGGGGCGGACAATGATTTTGGCGCCTCTGCCTTGGCCCTCCTACGAAGAGGGGCGGTGGCTCACCCCTGGGGCTGCACGTGGTGGTTCACATGGCGGGGTCCGCCATCTTGGTCGCCATCTTGGCCCAACGGTGAAAAGGCGGGAAAAGTTCGGTTTAGGATGAACAAAGTCCTTTTTGATGAAATAAAGTCTTTTAAAGCACACTATACCCATTAAGGAATGGGCCTGCTCGAATCCTGTTCGTGACGCCAAGTTCTGACTCACCGTAGCCGGGACTTCACGGGGCAGGCGTTTCTTCTTCTCCTGTCACGGAACCGCGCCTGCTGTAGTGGGGCCCGGTGGTCCAGATCAATATGTTGGCTGAACAGAGTTAAAGGTTGTTTCTTGTCGTGACCAGGGCCGGCGTTAGGGGGGGACAGCCTAGGCATTTGCCTAGGGCCCCCAAGTTTCAGAGGGCCCCCTGGCCCGGCCGGATTATAGCCGGCGCCGCGGCCGCTTGCAGCGCTCTGCACCGCGCTCCGGCTTCATCCGGCTTCTTCCTGGTGATCGGCGCCGGGCGCAGCCGCAGGCATTGACGTCACAGGAAGCAGGAAGAAGTCGGAGCGCGGTGCAGAGTGGCGAACAGCGGCAGCCGGCAGGGAGTAAGTATATTGATGCATCATGCATCATGATCTGTATTCCTTTACAGGTGGGCCCTGTATACACCACCAGTGGGGGCTGGGGCCCTGTATACACCACCAGCGGGGGCTGGGGCCCTGTATACACCACCAGTGGGGGCTGGGGCCCTGTATACACCACCAGTGGGGGCTGGGGCCCTGTATACACCACCAGTGGTGGCTGGGGCCCTGTATACACCACCAGTGGGGGCTGGGGCCCTGTATACACCACCAGTGGGGGCTGGGGCCCTGTATACACCACCAGTGGGGGCTGGGGCCCTGTATACACCACCAGTGGAAGCTGGGGCCCTGTATACACCACCAGTGGGGGCTGGGGCCCTGTATACACCACCACTGGGGGCTGGGGCCCTGTATACACTACCACTGGGGGCTGGGGCCCTGTATACACCACCACTGGGGGCTGGGGCCCTGTATACACCACCACTGGGGGCTGGGGCCCTGTATACACCACCACTGGGGGCTGGGGCCCTGTATACACCACCACTGGGGCTGCCTGTATATTATAGGATGCTCTGCGTGTGTGTGTGTGTGTATGTGTGTGTCTTGTATGTGGGGCGTGCTGCTGGCCTGTATATACTATATTGAGGGTGCTGCTGACCATCATGTAGATAAATTTTGCCTGTATAGGATGCTGTGTGTGTGTATATATGTGTGTGTGTGTGTGTGTGTCATGTATGTCATATCATATGGGGATGCTCTGTGTGTCATGTATGTGGGGCATGCTGCTGGCCTATAGTATATTGAGGGTGCTGACGTGCTGTAAATAGTATATGGGGGGCTGTATTTTATATATATTAGTTCTGTATATTGTTTATGGGGTGCTGTATGTTGTACATGGGTGCTCAGCTGTCATGTATATGGGGGATGCTGCTGTATGTTGTATATGGGCCAGGTGCTGTCATGTATATGGGGGCTCAGGCTGTATATATTATATGGATGTGCTGTCAAATATGGTGGGGGTGCTGTATATAGTATATGGGGGTGCTGTCATGTACATAGGGGTGCTGTATATGGTGTATGGTGTGCTGTATATAGTTAATAGGGGGTGCTGTCATGTATGGGGGCTGTATATAGTATATGGGGGATGCTGTCATGTATAAAGGGGGTGCTGTATAGTATATGGGGTTGCTGTATATAGTATATGGGGTTGCTGTGTATAGTATGTGTGGGTGCTGTATATAGTATGTGGGTTCTATATTTAGCATATGGGAGAGCTGTGTATTGTATATGGGGGTGCTATATTCTATATTATAGGGCACTGTAGATAGTATTTCACTGATAAAATTTGATATTTAATCTGAAATTTGGCTATGATCCCAGTCCATATATACACGCTTTCTTTGTCTTTTTCCTTTAAGGAGATCCCGAGTCACGTGATCGCAACACGTGACCGCTACCCGGGCGGAAGACGGAAGGGAAGACACCTCTGTCGGCGAAAATTGCTCCTGCCCCGGGTCCTCCTTGAGTCCTGCTTGTTGCCATACAATGGGGTTGTGCAGAGGTGCACAGTGACAACCCCAATAGGTGAGTGGCCATTTGGCCCAATACTTACCCCCCAATTGCGCCCCTTCTCTTTGTATTTTAGTATAGTAGTTATATTCTTGTATATAGGACTCCTGTATACAAGAATATAACTACTATACTCGACTGACCCTATGTACAAGAATATAACGACTATAATACTGCTCCTATGTACAAGAATATATCTACTATAATACTACTCCTATATACAAGAATATAACTACTATAATACTGCCCCCTATGTACAAGAATATAACTACTATAATACTGCCCCTATATTCAAGAATATATCTACTATAATACTGCTCCTATATACAAGAAAATAACCACTATAATACTGCTCCTATATACAAGAATATATCTACTATAATACTGCCCCTATATACAAGAATATAACTACTATAATGCGACCAAAGGGGCGGCAAATTTTTTTACCACCCCGGGTGCCACAAACAGTTGGGGCCCCACTCTCAATCTCGCCCAGGGCCCCACTTGGTCTAAAACCGGCCCTGGTCGTGACGCCACCTGTGAGAGTTCCGGTGAGTTCACTGGCGCTGCTTGGGCCTCCGGGGGATGGAATGCAGCAAGATGGGACGCTCCCCACAGGATGAGCGGGAGTCCCCGGAGCCAGGAGGTGCACAAGATGTTTTGAGGCAGCTCAGTTACCTTCTGCTTGCGGAGTAAAACAGTTGTTAAGAAACACGGACACCATAAGTCTCTGCAACGGGTACTTTACTGTAACCAGCATGTGATACATGGTATTCAGGTAACGGGTAACGGACCGGGTGGACTTGGTAATGACCGGTGTTGTCTCAGAGCTCCGCGGTGTTCCTCCATTCTATCTTATTCTAGGTGAGTTGCCGATGTCGCCTTTGAGTGCCAAGGTCGGGTACAAGGGACTACTTATATTGCCCTGCCGGTGTCTACGTTCCGGTGTGAGGGGTAGTCTGGGTCCTTTTGGTGGGTACTCCTCTGGCAAGACGACTCCAGCTTCGGAATCAGTAATCCGGTTGTAGATGGGCGCGGGTATAGTTTGACCCGTAGATGATTGCCCAGAATCCGGTTGTTGAGGCACCGGGTAATGGCGCCCAACCGGTGGTGGTAGTGGCCCAGGGGCTGCACGGGACTGTGCAAGGCCCCCCTCTCCTACGTTCCTCCCGGCCACCTTGCTTCCTCCTCCTTCTCCTACATTCTTGCAGACTCTTCCTGCACACTTGGCAGACTAACTTGCTGCACTAACTTCTCCACTACACACTACCTCAACACTCCGCCCACCAGGACCTTATTGGCCCTCTATGCTTATGTGCATGTAGGGTATGGAGCTCTGAGTTTTAACCATGTCATTGGTTAGTCAGAGAATATTGCTGCTGCTGTCTGGGCTGCAATACACTCCTGTGACGCACTCGTTGCGGGGCGCCACATTGATCCAGAGGAAGGCAAAAAAAAAACATGTGACAACACTAAGCTCCACATTGGGGGAAAAAAATTCCTTCCTGACTCCAGATATGACAATCAGACTAGTTCCCTGGATCAACGCCCTATCAAAGAATCTAGTATATATAACTGGTAATATTATAGTTTTCAAGAGAGGCATCCAGGCCCTTCTTAAATGTTAATAGTGACTCAATCATTACAACATCATGTGGCAGAGAGTTCCATAGTCTCACTGCTCTTACAGTAAGGAATCCACGTCTGTGATTATGATTAAACCTTCTTTCTTCCAGACGTAGAGGATGCCCCCTTGTCCCCGTCTCAGGCCTAAGAGTAAAGAGATCATTAAAAAGATCTCTGTACTGTCCCCTCATATATTTATACATTATTGTAAGATCACCCCTAAACCTTCGTTTTTCCAAGCTAAATAACCCCAAGTTTAATAACCTGTCTTGGTATTGCAGACCCCTCAGTCCTCTAATGACTTTTGTCGCTCTTCTCTGGACCCGCTCTAGTTCAGCTATGTCTTTCTTATACACCGGAGACTAGAATTGTACACAGTATTCTAAGTGTGGTTGCACTAGTGACTTGTATAGAGGTAAAATTATGTTCTCCTCATGAGCATCTATGTCTCTTTTAATGCATCCCATTATTTTATTTGTCTTTTCAGCAGCTGCCTGACACTGGCTACTAAATGTGAGTTTGTCATCTACCCATACACCCAGGTCTTTTTCAGTGACAGTTTTGGCCAGTCTTTTACAATTTTAAGCACATAATTATACCTTTTGTTTCCTCTGCCCAAGTGCATGAACTTACATTTATCCCCATTAAAGCTCATTTGCCATTTATCAGCCCAAGCTTCTAGTTTACATAAATCCTCTTGTAATATAAAATTGTCCTCCTCTGTATTGATTACCCTTCAGAGTTTAGTGTCATCTGCAAATATTGAGATTCTACTCCGTATGCCCCCTACAAGGTCATTAATAAATATATTAAATAGAAGCGGGCCCAACACTGACCCCTGTGGTACCCCACTGTTAACTGTGACCCATTCTGAGTGTTGTAACACTTATTGTGGTTAGCAGTACCTAGCAGCATTGTCTACATTACTTTGTGTTTTCTCCTTTATGATCCTAGCGCACTGTAGGTGATCTCTAAGGCTGCTTTCACATAGCGTTATTTTGCTGTCCGAGGGGATCCTTTTTTTTGTAGGACCCCTCGGACAGCAACAAATCCAAACTGAGGCCTGCATTCGGATGCCAAATAGGCATCCGATTTCGCTATTTTGCAGGATCAGTTTGGATCCTCTCCTTCTCTTCTCCTCTCCCCGCTCCTCCTGTCACCTCGCTCCCCCTCCTCTCTCTCTCCTGTCACCTTGCTCCCCCTCCTCTCTCCCTCCTGTCACCTCTTTCCCCCCTCCTCTCCCTGCTCACTCAGTCTCTCCCTCTTTCTCCCCTCTTCTCCAGACCTTACAAAATAAAAAATCTTTATTCTCACTTGTCCACGAGTCCCCCGGCGTCTCCAGCTATCTTCCAATCCTTAGGACCTGTGGTTGTGTCACAGTCACATGACCAGTTACTGCGGTAATCGGTCATGTGACCGGATTGTGACATCATCCCAGGTCCTGTAAGGTTCAGAAGATAGCTGGAGATGCCGGGGGACTCGTAGACAGGTGAGAATAAAGATTTTTTATTTTTAACCCTCGCATTTATTTAATTTCACTTCCGCAATGTATGTATATACAGCATTTCAACTCACCTCATTCGGATATAGTACAGTTAGATGTCCGTGTTCGGGATTCGGCACCAGACACTGTCCTGTACAAACCCAAACATTGCCAGGATTCGCTAGACCCTACTAATATATTGTATTGTACTAAAATATTGTATTTATGCCTTATGATGCAAGTATGTATTCTCCTAGTAATTTTTTCCCCCTCAGTCCCACTCTTTGTAAAATGCCATACATGGAGGTATATCTGCATTTTCATACAAAACACATCAGGACAGTTTTTAGGTATTTTACTTTATTTTGCCTTCCCCTACTTTGCTACTTGAATTCTGGGACAAGCTCAGAATGTGACTCCACTGATCCTGAAGTCTAGCAACATGATGGCTGACACGTAAAGACGACCTGTAAAGTGTCTAACAAAATGAGTTTGGTTTAAAGGTCCTGTGCTACCCTGAATTTGCTATAGCTTTCAGATTTTGTGTCCCTCATGTGTGTAGATATACTCTACGTGCTTCACTTTTCCACATTCAGTCTGTTGTACAATGTTTACTGTGCGATCATAATAGAAAAGTATCAGTCTATACTTAGTTAACAATAGTAAGGCCCCCTTCCATCATGTTTTTGTGTATCCGTGTGTATCCATTTTGAAACGGATAGCCAGGGATCCGTTTTGGCCTCCCATGTATCCATATGGGCATGGATGGGCACAGATTGGTCCTTAATGGCCATCCGTTTGTGCCATTTTTGTGAAGGAACCGTTGGTGTCCGCTTTCTTGCTTAACCCAGAATCAGAGACTGCTCCAATTTTGGGCTGCCTTCAAAAAAGTGGACACAAACGGACAAAAATGGATCCGTCAAGGTCCGCGCCAAGTAACAAGGGGTCTGTGGAGATGGACCCGTTTCTGTCCATTTATGTCTCTCTCTCTATCTCCAGAATTTAAATGCATGCAAATGGACTGTCACAATATCTGGTAACTGACGGATCTGTCAAAACAAAGGATCCGGAAGCATCAGTGGCATCCGTTTGCACACATCCGTGCCGGTCCGCGTGGTCCTTCAAATTAAAGGATCCACATGGACAGGCAGAAATTGCAGTGTGAAGGGGACCTAACACCTTTTTTTGTTTACAATAAGCTCTGAAGGCAGATTTTCAGAAAGATCTGTGTCCAGCCCATAGATCTTAACAGTTCTTTGCATATATGAAAAATGTAGATTGCTCTGGAATCAGATTGCAGATATCAAGGTGTTATTTTATTCAGCTTCCTTTGACCTAAATGCCCATATAGACAGTTTACGAATGTTCATCCTACTCACAGGTTCCTTTTCATTAATTATTTCAAAATGGTTTTAGTCTAGCATTTTACTTTTGCTAATTACAAATTAAAAAAAAAACTAAAGAAAAACTTGAGATAAAGCATATGTAGTGCTATAAGATATGTAGATTTATTTTGAAATAAATACCAATCAGTGTCTTAAAATATCCAGCACACCTTACTGTATGAATAAACAAATTAGTTGAGTGTTCAACACTTTCCTCCCACACAGTGTCTCTGCTGTTTGTTTGCTGTACTTATAATTATTGCCAAGTTTCTTGTTTAGCACGCTTAACATTTTAAGTAGAATAAAAGTTGAACATATTTTTCAATTGAAACGTTTAGAAATAACAACAGGTGACCATTACAAATTATTCCCCACATAGATCAATGAAGTGCAAGATCAGACCCTTTGTAAGCTACTGTACAGGCTGTGTACATTCATGCCCCATAAGCATGAAGCTTCATGGGCAAAGAACTAAGTGAGAAGGAAAGTGGACCTGGAACCAAGCAAGCAAGCAGTGGCAGACTGGTAAGATGACCTGTGTGTGTTTGTGTGTGTTTGGCAGATTTTGGACACCTTTAAAGGTGTTTGCTATGTGTTTCGTGTTGCCTGTCATTGATTTCAATGGGTTCGGTAGGTTGAGCAAACTGTTTGCTGAACAATTTGTAAAACGCCCCACATTCGGTGAACCAAAACGAATTTGAACACTCAGGTGTTCGCTCATCTCTAGTGCTGGCTTTTTTTTGTTTTTGTTGTTGGTTTGTCGCTGATCTTGCACTCCAGATTGGCTTGTTTTTCCATCTGTGTTGTTTGTGGAAATTCTTGATAACTGTTCACATTCAGTTATCATACCCTGCCCTCACGCTCAGTTTATTTCAGGCTCCATTTGCTTGGCAATCAAAG
The DNA here is from genome assembly GCA_033576535.1 of Allobates femoralis. Taxonomy (NCBI): domain Eukaryota; kingdom Metazoa; phylum Chordata; class Amphibia; order Anura; family Aromobatidae; genus Allobates; species Allobates femoralis. The sequence goes on from JARQOC010000004.1 coordinate 370,015,898, forward strand.
GGGGACAAGGGTTAACGGGAATGGCTTGACCGGACTCACGTGAAGTTGTTAGTGCCAGGCAGGGCGTCTGTAGCCTTTACACAAGGTTAAACTTTACAAAAAGCCAGCACTTGGACAGTTTCTTCAATTTTTCAAGTTTCTTTATTCAGTGTTCCAGGGTGATAAAAACAAATCGGGAACGCAGTCCCGTACAGCTGAACGCGTTTCGGACGTTCAGTCCTTTGTCAACAGTAAGTATAAAATGACCACTCTGTACCATTTATACAATAAAAACTCCTCCCCTTAGAACACATTTGAATATTCTCATTAATTATAATGATTAGTTCAGGCTGAAGGAACCTGTTAGAGCAAGGCATGCAACCTTATTTCAGACACAAATAGAAAAAGTGTGCATAATGCAGGGTCTGGAGCAGGGGCGTATCTAGGGGGGGGCAGCCGGACTTTTTGCACCGGGCGCAAGTCAGTGCGGGGGCGCCGGCGCCATCATCAGGTGACCAGGAGTCTGGCAGCGGTGGTACTGCAGCGACGGAGCTAATCTCCTCCGCGCCGCCCTGCAAATTGTGCAGTGCACGGGCGGCCGCGGCGCTGTGTGTGCTAAACCCTTGCTGCTGATCCGCCCCCTGGCAGCAGGGCAGCAGTTCCCACCCCCCGGGTCATGTCGCGCTGCGGCAGACGTCACCCGGCGCACCGCACAGTGGGACAGAGAAGAGAGAAGATGAAGAGGAGCTTCGAGCTGCTGCAGCTTGCCTGCCTGCGGGCTGCCTCCTCTGAGTCCGGTCCGTCCTGAATAGGCTACGACTTTACAAGTAAAAAAGTAACCTAAACAGGGGGGGGGGCTGTCCTGGGCTGGGAGTATGAGGTGTATAAATGAATATGTAAACATCAGGAACTATGAGGTATTATACCTCATAGTGTGTGCCTGCTTGGTGATGTATACATATATACACCTCATAGTGTGCCTGCCTGATGTGTACATATATATACCTGAGGTATATATATATGTATACATCAGGCAGGCACACTATGAGGTGTATATATGTATACATCACCAAGCAGGCACACACTATGAGGTGTATATATGTATACATCAGGGCCTGATGTATACATATATACACCTCATAGTGTGAGTGCCTGCCTGATGATGTATAAATATATATACCGTATACATATGTATACATCATCATGCAGGCACACATTATGAGGTGTATAGATGTATACACCAGGCATGCACACACTATGAAGTGTATATACTGTGTGTATGATAGACACTGTGTATATAAGGTATAAATATATATATATATATATATATATATATATATATATATTTGGCGGGGGGGGGGGGGGGGGGGGGGGGGGCGCCAAAATAAATCCTTGCCCCGGGTGCCAGAAAACCTAGTTACACCTCTGGTCTGGAGTTAACATGTACGATATGAGAGCACTGTTTGCAGGTCTTGAGAGAACTATGACCTTGCATGTGAAGACATGGTGGGACTGTACTACTCTGGAAAAATATGTGAGCCATAAGATGATACCTAGAGGTTTGCGCCTCAAAAAATTGGCTACTACAACATACAGCGAATCCTTCGCTGAAAAGTGGCAATCAGTGCTCACAGAGGCATCCACTAGGTTAATGCAGCTCATTATTGAGGAGGAAACCGAGAAGTTAAAGAACTTGGAGGATTCCATAAAAGAAATGGAAACGTCGCTGAATCAGTTCAATAAACATCCTGAATTTGAGGGATTAAATCAACAACTTGTACAGAAGGTGAATGATCTGGAAACATCCATCACGGAAATTAAAAGGAAAAAATTCATAAGAGACTGTAAGGACTATGATGAGGGTACAGTCTATATGTGGAAGAGATTTACCCCTAACAAGCCAAAGTCCATCTTAAAGAAAACACCAACAAGGGGAAACCATGTCAGTTTTTCAACACCTGCGAGGAATGATTCCTTTCTGTCCACGCCAAATAGCTCAAGGTTTTTTCCTTCATCTTCTGAGTCCGCCCGTCTCCCTATGATTGCTCCGGCAAAAAACAGGGGCAGAGGAGGAGGGGGGGGCAGGAGGAGAAAGAGGAGAACATCAATACCCATTAAGGAATCGCCAATGAACTCTTTCAGCGATGTGAGTAATGAATGTACTGTAATTAATTTATCGGCCTCTGTAATATCGTTACCTGAGATAGAGGTATTGAGGAAGGGGTTAAACTTTGCACCATCATGCAGAGGTAACTTAATCAATACGCTATGTGATATAAATAAGTTTATAAGATCATTGACTGTTAAGAGACATTTTTTCAGTGAGGCCACAGAAAGCTCTGGTCACACTGAGAACCTTAATAACAGGGTGGGTACAGATTGCTGCATTAGAGTTGAGAAATTTAAATGCAGAGTCGAGAATTATCACACACAATGATACCATCAGGAATAGAGTTCCAAATCCCTTTTTTTTACCCTATCCACTCCAGAGTACAGGCAATGGATGATTTCCAACATACACTTAGAGGGAAATTAAAAAAGTTCTCAATACCGGTGTTAACACACAGGATAATTTGACACAAATAGAGAGGAAAGCATTGACCAGTTTAAAGAACAATCCCCATATAGTGGTGAGATCCACGGATAAGGGGGGATCAGTTGTGCTGATGGGTAAAGGGCTATATTATAATGAAGTTATGATGTTGTTAAGTGATACCAGCATCTATCGCCCCCTGTCCGTTGATCCATGCTGCAGAATCCAAAGTGACCTACTTACACTGTTGAATGAAGGCGAGTCATTAGGTATATTAACACCGAAAATGAAGGAATACATGTATGTGGAACACCCGGTGTGCCCCATTTTCCACGTTTACCAGAGGTGCACAAGGAGGTTTTCCCCCCTCCACTTAGACCCATTGTGGCCGGGTTTGGCGGGCTTAATGAGAGATTATCACAGTGGGTTGATTCCATGTTGCAACCTTTATTAGAAGAATCTATAGGTTCCATAAAGGATTCAAAGCATCTGTTAAGTGAACTTAGAGGGATGAGGTGGATGAGTGGCTATCAATGGGTAATGTGTGATGTTATTTCTCTTTATTCATGCATTCTCCATGAGTATGCCTTGGAAGCACTGACCAACATTTTGGAATGAACCAATCTTTACTCGCCTTATTTACAACAGTTCATAATAATGTGTACAGAACATCTTTTGAAAACCAATTACTTCCAATTTGTTTCACAATATTTTATGCAGTGCTGTGGTTGCCCGATGGGTGCGGGGTTCTCCCCATCACTTGCTAACCTATATATTTTATATTGGGAGAGACTCTACATACACTCTCAGGACAATCCCTTTTTGCAGAGGATCAAATGGTGGGGGCGGTACATCGACGATGTCATCATCATTTGGGGCGACAGCGTCGGTGTGCCCACCCAAGAAGCATCTGAATTTGCGGATTTCATTAAGTATATCAATGATAGCCCATATAATATTTGTTTTGTTCATACGGTGTATAATGATGAGGATCCGTATTTGGATATGAATTTGCAGGGCGACAGTGTAACGGGCACAATCAGCACCTCGCTATACCGTAAACCGGTTAGCGGCAATTCGTTACTCCATGCGGGCAGTTGTCATCCCCGGCATGTAGTGCGGAATTTGCCTATTGGAGAGCTGATCAGGGCAAAAAGAACATGCAGTAATGAGGAGGCATATCAGACTGAAGTTATACGTATAAAAAAATCGCTTGTCTAAACGTGGCTACAGCAAAGACTGTGTGAATAAGGCTATATCAAAAGTGCATGTAAGATCCAGGGAATCCTTATTGTTAAATAGGGAGAACATAGGAGATGTACAAACATCCAGCACTTTAAATTCTGGTAATAGCACACAACTGCACCTCTTAAAGAGACAGGCTCCTGATTTTGGTATTCCCACATTTTCAACAAGTTATAGTCAGGATTATGAGAAAATTGTCAGACTCATTCATAAGTATATGCCGATTCTTTCACAAGAGCCAATATTGCATAAAATATTACAAAAAGGATATAGATGTGTCCCTAGGAAATCCCATACCATAGGTAACATTGTTTCACCGTCCCTTTTTGTCAGTAATGTGCAGTCTCCTACTTGGCTGTCTGTAAAGGGCAATTACAAATGTGGTGGTAATCGATGTAATCTTTGTCGTTATATGCAGGTTACCAAGCAATTTCATGATAGAAAATCTGGCAAAGTTTTCAATATCAATGGATATATAAATTGTAACATGACACATTTGGTGTACCTGGCGACATGCATGACATGTAACAAGGATTATGTTGGCTGCACAATCAGGACTCTGAAAAAAAGAATCAGCGAACATATTTGTGCATCAAATCCGGACAATAGTTCTCACAAAGAAACCTGTCCGGATTATCTAGACATTTCAGAGACGAACATAAGGGAGATTTAAAGGAATCCTATCACCCCCAAAACACCTCTAAACCTATTAAAAGCTGTCCCTAGAGCATATTAACACTTACCCTACACTCCTTTTACCTCCTAAATGCACATAGTCAAAGTGAATAAAAACGTTATTATAGTACCTCATTACTGATGATAATGAGTGACTATGCTATTCATAGTCACTCATCCAGACTGCCCCTCTTCTTCATATCACGCCTGAATAGGCGTGATCTACATCCCAGATTCAAATTCGCGCCTCCCTGCACGCCTCCCTGCTGTGCCCTGTGTCGTCCGAGGCTGCAGTGTGGCTGGGTGACGCGATCCGCGTCATTCCCGGCGCCGGGTGACGTATTTACACCCGCGCCGCGCTGTCAGCTTCAAAATGCGCAATGCGCATGCGCGCCGCGCTGTCAGCTTCAAAATGCGCAATGCGCATGCGCGCCGCGCTGTCAGCTTCAAAATGCGCAATGCGCATGCGCGCCGTGCTGTCAGCTTCAAAATGCGCAATGCGCATGCGCATGTGCAGTGCGCATTTTGAAGCTGACAGCGCGGCACGGGTGTAAATACGTCACCCGGCGCCGGGAATGACGCGGATCGCGTCACCCAGCCACACTGCAGCCTCGGACGACACAGGGCACAGCGGGGAGGCGTGCAGGGAGGCGCGAATTTGAATCTGGGATGTAGATCACGCCTATTCAGGCGTGATATGAAGAAGAGGGGCAGCTTGGATGAGTGATTATGAATAGCATAGTCACTCATTATCATCAGTAATGAGGTACTATAATAACGTTTTTATTCACTTTGACTATGTGCATTTAGGAGGTAAAAGGAGTGTAGGGTAAGTGTTAATATGCTCTAGGGACAGCTTTTAATAGGTTTAGAGGTGTTTTGGGTTGACAGGATCCCTTTAAGTAGCCTATGTATAAGGGGAATTGATAGGGTCCACAATGGTAAAAGAGGAGGAGATTGGGAAAGATTGGTAAGAAGTAGAGAATTATTGTGGATCCTAAAATTAAATGTTAGGTCACCTGATGGGTTGAATTACAAGTCAGATTTGACCTATTTCTATTAACGCTGACAATAAATCTGTGTTGAGGTGAGATTAGGTTATTTTGTCTTGCCTATTCAGTTTCCATTATAAAGATGTAATCTATATTCTAACTCATCATATAGTAATTTACATGAAGTACAGTCTTATATGGAAACTTTGATGCTTTTTTTTTTTTTTTCTCTCTATGGGTAACATGTATGTTTGCATATTTGTTGATTCATGTATATTAACATGTTATGATATTTATTTATGCACTCATGCATATGCGCACTTTTTCTATTTGTGTCTGAAATAAGGTTGCATGCCTTGCTCTAACAGGTTCCTTCAGCCTGAACTAATCATTATAATTAATGAGAATATTCAAATGAGGTGTTCTAAAGGGAGGAGTTTTTATTGTATAAATGGTACAGAGTGGTCATTTTATACTTGCTGTTGACAAAGGACTGAACGTCCGAAACGCGTTCAGCTGTACGGGACTGCGTTCCCGATTTGTTTTTATCACCCTGGAACACTGAATAAAGAAACTTGAAAAATTGAAGAAACCGTCCAAGTGCCAGCTTTTTGTAAAGTTTATCCATTTGCTTGGGCCTGCCCTGCTTTATACATGAGTGCTGGTCTTTTGCAGTGAGGGCTAATTCTGAAAAGCCGAGGGATATGCGGCATCCGCTGTATTTGTGGGGCCCTGATTTGCCTTTATTCACATGCACCAGTCTGGCACCATGGGAGCGGATTTTGAGATGCACCAGGTTAATGCTGCTTTTAATGGTCTGCTTTATGTGTATGTTGGAGGCCGCATGGCACAACTAAAATAAAAATATATAGAGTAAAACCAACCTGATGAGATTACTTTGATGTGGTAGGGTGGCTCAAAAGATTGATCAATATTTTGCCAAATATCTCAATTTTATAATATTATACAGTTTGGAAGGAGTATGTGCATTTTCACCGTTTTTATTGCAAGGTATCCTCTGGTGGTGTTGACTTTTTTGTTATTACTTGGAGCTCTACTGTTTAGACACATCAGGGACCCTCCAAATGCGACATGGTATCAGCTAACAATTCTAGCCAATTTTGAATTCCAAAAGTCAAATTGTGCTCCTTCCCTTCTGAGCCCTGCCATGCGCCTAAACCGTAGTTTTTCACCATTTGTGGTGTATCTGTGTACTCAGAAGAAATTGCACAGCAATATGCATGGTGCAATTTCACCTGTTAGTCTTGTGAAACTGCTAAATTTTTAACTAAAACAACATTTTTGTGGAAAAAAAAAGTGATTTTCTATTTTCAAGGCTCTTTGTTATAAAATTCTGTGAAGCACCTGGGGTTCAAGGTGCTCACCACACATCTAGATAAGTTCCTTGAGGGGTCTAGTTTCCAAACTGGGTCACTTGTAGGGGGTTTGCATTGTTTAGGTATGTCAGGGCCTCTCTTAACATGACATGGTGTCAGCTAACGATTCCAGACAATCTTGTGTTTTAAAAGTAAAATGTCACTCCCCCCTTTCGAGCCGTGCTGTGCGCCCAAACAGTGGTTTTCCACCACATATGTAGTATCGGCGTACTCAGGACAAACTGCACAATAAATTGTATGATGCATTTTTTCCTGTTACCCTTTTGAAAATGCTTTATTTGAAGCTAAAGTAATATTTTTGTGGCAAAAAGTAAAATTTTCATCTTTTTCCTTCCACATTGCTTTAGTTCCTGTGAAGCACCTGAAGGGTTAATAATCTACTTGGATGTGGTTTTGAGTAGCTTGAGGGGTGCAGTTTTTGTAATGATGTAACTTTTGGGTGTTTTCTGTCATGTAGGTCCCTCAAATGGGCTTCAAATGTGATGTGGTCACTAAAAAAAAGTGGCTTTGTAAGTCTTGCTGGAAAAATGAGAAATTGCTGATGAACTTTGAACCCTTATAACTTCCTAACAAAAAAAATGGTTCCAAAATTGTGCTTATGTAAAGCAGACATGTGGGAAATGTTATTTATTAACTATTTTGTGTCACATAACTCTTCAGTTTACCAGAATAAAAATGTAAGGTTTGAAAATTGCGACATTTTCAAAATGTTTGCCAAATTTGCGATTTTATTCACAAAGAAATGCAAAAAATATCTACCTAAATTTACCACTAACATTAAGTCTAATATGTCACAAAAAACAGTCTCACGCAGAAAGAAAAAGAAAAGGGCACATGTGTAGACAGTACACACAGGGCTATTTGTATAAATAAAAAGTGCCAGTGCACTCACCAATAATGGTTGTGTACGTCTACACAACCAAGATTAAACGTGTGGTTAATGGGGCTCCGGGTCCCCTCTCTCTTAAACATGCAGCCGTCCTGCCGGTGTTTGCGTTTGCAACTCCGTGCTCCGCGTAATTCACGTGATCCTGCCTGACCGGACACCACTTCACCGCAGGTCCTCAGTTGTTTATCCCGGTAGCTAGGTAACCGCAGGTCCTCAACCCTACAAATATGCCAGGCTGCTCCTGACGCTTTGGCTCCGTAGAGAGATATCTCACATAAAAACAATAGTACAGTGGTCTCAGGGAACGCCAAAGGAATACTGGACAAATTAGTGGATAAGAACCGACCTTTATTCTTCCTCCAATACCACTGCCACAACGCGTTTTGACGGTCTAAGCCGTCTTCATCAGGTAGGGTCTAGACCGCTGTACTATTGTTTTTATGTGAAACAAAAAGTCTCAGAATCACTGGGATATGTTGAAGCGTTTCAGAGATATTACCTCATAAAATTACACTGGTCAGAATTGCAAAATTAGGCTTGGTCATTAACGTACAAAGTGGCTTGGTCCTTAAGGGGTTAAGAATTATAATGAAAAAAGAGCTAAATATAGCTATAACAAATGTCTAGGTCCAAAATTGCATGCTGCAAAACTTAAGGACCCATCTCACGCTTCAATGGTCGAACGATACGATCAATGATCCGACTTGACCTAGATCACTTGACCGACGTTCAATGATCGCTAGTGAAGTGCCACACGTATAGATTTCATTGAGGACGAAGCAACGATTCCGCGACAAGCAAACGACACTTGCGGTCAGTAGCTCACCTACGTCCTTCACTTCTCAATAGGCGAAGTCGTTAACGACATCGCTATCGAGGTGTTACACACACCCATGCTGCAGGTTGAACGAACGCTCATCGTTTGGTTTAAGGTCCGGTTCACCAACCTCCCATCAATGATCTGCCCGATTATCATTGATCGTTTGTATGTCACACTGAACAACATTGTTACGACGTCGTTTGAACGACTGCAAATCCGTGACATTTCAACGATATTGTTAGCGATATTGTTGTGTGAGACGGGGCCTTTAGGCTTCGTGCCCACACTGCATGTTTGATTCTTTTTTGTGGTGCTGCATTTTTACACAAAAAAATGATCAATTTTTGAGATGTCTGCAAAGTCTATAATAATTGAGAAATGCAGTGCCAATGTCTGTGTTTTTAAAGATCCAGTTTTGGTGCAGAAACCTGATCAGAAAAAAGGAGTATGTCAATTAATTCATCAGTTTTCTCCATTGATTCTATTGTAATTAAAACGCATGTCTCCAAAACAGAAAAAAAGCCATCAAAAATGATCAAAACCTGATCAAAAGCGCAATATATTTTTGGTGAGTTTTTTTTTAAAACCTGATAAGGTTTTGATGCAGAATTTTCAGGACCATAGATGAGCGAACACCTGGTGTTTACATTCAGATTTGTTTGCCAAATGTGAGGTGTTCGCCGACTTGTTTGCCGAACGGTCGCTGAACAAGATTAAAATCAATGGCAGGCAACTTTCAACACATTTAAAATGCCTTCAAAGGTATCTGAAAGCTGCCAAACACTGATAGATACATACACAAATCATCTTACCGTCTTTCCGCTGCTTGCTTGCTTCACTTGCTTGCTTCCTCTCACTTCCACGCTGGCAGTGAGTGACGTCAGTGGATCCGATCACCATAGTAATCGCGTCACATGATCAGATAGTGTCAGCTGATCTGGTCACCTGACTTGATTACTATGGTGACCAGATGAGCTGCCGCACATGTCACTCGCCGCCAGCTCTGCTCCAGGTGTGCAGTGACTCACTGAGGTCACCATTCAGGTAACCATGGTGGCCGCTAATCATAGCGGGTACCATGGTTACCTGAACAGTGACCTTAGGTTTCCTCAGTGAGTCACCGCTTATGGACGGAGCTCGCAGATCATTTATTCAGTGACTGGAGGCTATGGTGACAGAATGCTATATTCTTCACCACAGCCTCCAATGAAGGTGACATCGAGGAGGGGTATAACTGAGGGGTTAATAAAGATGGAGTCCCTAAATGTCTTTGTGTTTTTATTTCTAATAAAATGTTTTCTCTCTGTGTTTTGTCTTCTTTACTATTTAATTGAAATTCTTAATGGCAGGGTCTAATATTGTATTGCCAGCTGGCTTAATGCCAGCTAGCAATACAAAGCTGGCAATAACCCCTTATTATCCAGTTTGCTACCGCTACACGGCAACTGGAAGAGCCGAGTAAAGCGCCAGCAATAGGCGCTTCTTATGAATGTGCCAATTTTTGCGTCAGCTGCTATTCTATAACATCAACACACAAAACAAAAAACGACTTTAGTCTGATTATGTGAAAATATGCAAAACTTTTTGTTGAGGGGGAAGTGATGGCATAATTAATAATTAATATGACACATAAATATATATTTCTCTTTGTGGGTATGTATGTGTATATATCTATATTTATGCCCACATTGGTGTAATAGGCCATAATAAATGTCCCTTATAACATTGGCCAATTCAGCTGTATCTGATGGAAATCTGTTCATCTACTGACATGGTTAATTACCATATCAGAAGATGTCCATTCTTGCATTTCAGTGTGAGAAGCCATCAGATAAGACTCTTAATTTAAATATCAAAGATCTACAGGCTGCTGGCACAAAGGGTTATTCTCACCCCTTTCTTCTAACAAACTACAGCAGCCAAGATGTCTAAGGTGATAGGTGTAGAAATCACGTATCTCTAAGAAGTATTATTCCCATTGGTTGCCAATCTATAGTGTCAGGAGCCACCTCATTTCAATATAGTGCACGGCGAGCGTGCACTCTTAAAACCCTGTCAGAAGTGCATGGATGAGGAGGTGTGTCTGTCACGTGCACAGCTGAGGGACAGGTTAAAATCCACTTTGAGACACAAAGCTGGCGCTCTTTCTACTTGGAACGCACGATGGAATAGAATCACCAAGACCTGGCTTAAGTGTAACCCCCATATCTCCTCTATATCTTTCCTGTAACTCTTCCTTCTCTCTCTCTCTCTCTCTCTCTAATAATATTCTGTCTATATTCAGGGATAGTTGGGGCAGGTGAATGAATGCAATTAACTAATATAGTGTGCCTGTGTGTATATTTAGGTAATGTGGGTATTAGTAACTGTGGGTGTTTTACATATTGTAACAGTAATTGATTGTGTATTAGTTATCGTGCTATATAGAATATATATATTATTGTTGTAGACTTTTTGGGTGTGTTTAATAAATATTCATTTATTAGGACAGACTTGTTTTCATTAAGTCGTCGGTATATACATATATATATATATATAGTTAATCAGATAGGAACAGAAAGCGTTAAGGAAGGGAAGATTCTGGATATCGGTGATTGTAGTCATGACCGACAATAATAACCGATAAACAGAACCAGCCCTACAACACTTTTATTTTTATTTATGATTAGACAACAGACAGGTCATTGTGAATGCATAAAATTACATTGGCTGGGGTCCTTCTACCTACAGCTCCAGGGCACTGCAATGGGCACATCTTTCGCACCTGCGTATGCTAATTTGTTCCTGGGGCTGTGGGAGAGGGACCTTTTCCTGTCGGATTATGTTTCTTCAATGGACCGTGTCCCTTTCTGGACATGGTACATTGACGATATATTCATGATCTGGCAGGATACGGAGGAATCCTTAAAGGCATTTTTTGATGTTTTGAACTCCAACGGGCACACCGTCCATCTCACATACCAATGGTCAAGGGACTCAGTTGAGTTCCTAGATGTGAGGTTATTTAAAAACCATAATAATGTCCTGCAAACGACACTGTACCGAAAGCCGACAGTCACCAATTCGTTGTTACTAGCATCCTCCTCCCATCCGAGACATATGATCAATGCTGTTCCCACAGGACAATTTTCGTGAGTAAGACGGATCTGCTCTAGAGACAGTGATTTCGAGCACCAAGCAGCTGACATGACGGCAAGGTTCCTCGAAAGAGGGTATAGTAAAAGGTCCTTGAAAAGGGCATATAATAGGGCAAAATATTCCACCAGACATTCCTTGCTCTATGAATCTAAACCCTTTAAGGTAGTAAGTCCCGTCAGATTCACACTGAGTATAACTCCGCTTTTGATGAGATTAGGAATGCCTTAAAAAGATCTTGGCACGTCTAACGGCGGATCCAATTCTCGCAAAGATTGTCCTTGAAGTCCCTCAAATTACTACTAGACGTAGTAGGAATTTGAGGGATTGTCTGTTCAAAAGCCATTATGAGGGCAAAAATAAACTTAGTTTCTTGGATAACGTCACGCAAAAAATGTGGTGTAGTCCGTGTGGGAAATGTGTCGCGTGCACGAACATTGAGAAAGTGGATAATTTCACTGACTCAACTGGTGGGAGAATGTTTAAAATATTGAAAAGGATTACCTGTGAGTCGGTAGCTGTAATATACTACGCCACATGCTCATGTCCAAAGATCTATGTGGGCATGACCATCAGACAACTCAAAATACGTGTTAGAGAACATGTATTGGGCATCGACGCGGCTAAAACCTCAAAAGATGACACCCCACTTAAAACTATCCCTAAACATTTTAAGGATAAACACTCGTGTGATAGTACATTACTACGAGTGAGAGGGATTGACTGTTTGCATATAGGGATTAGGGGTGGTGGAGTGACCAAGAGACTTGCCCAAATGGAGACTAAGTGGATTTGGACATTGAAAACATTGTATCCTGCTGGTTTAAATGATTACAACAGCTATGCTTCATTTCTGTGAGGTTTGATCAGTGTAAAAGAGGGTTGAAATATGATTTTAACTTTTTATTTATCTCTAGAGCACGCGGCTGCTACTGAGTAAGGATGGGGGCTGCACGCACGCCACATTAAGGTACAACTGGTTGAGTAATTTCCCAAACAAGGCTGTAATTGTGGGTGATTAGTGCGATGGTGGTTAATATTATGAGTCTGTCTAAACAGGAGACACATTAGGTCCAGAGACCATAATCCCTCCTTCTCTTGTCTTGCTATATGAGCAGCAGTAGTGGCTGCTCAGGCATGTCCTTCATAGTGTTATATTAGACTACTAGGAAAATCACGTATCTAGAATTACATGGAGGGTGAACCATAGATGTATTATAGAAAAAGATGCAACTAATATATGGTAAAGACCCATGTAAAAACTGTGATAGACAATCTCTAACTCCCGCACTAGACCTATTAACTCTTGAGGTCTGGCTATATAAATACAGGAGTAAAAATACCCCTTAAACACCAAGCTGTGACCAGCAATCTGGCTGTGTAAAAAGGTTATTTCTCTGATATGACATCTAAATTGTTGACCCTTATAGTGTCTAGGGGGTAACAATATTACTTTTTGGAAATATATTAAGCAGTCCTCTAAAAATTTGAAAGGTTGAAATCTATGCCTGCATTATTTGCCATTGTGGTACTGATTGTGCATATAAATGTAGATGTGTACTAATGTTTGTACACCTGTAATAACTTACTCCTTTGTACATATATAATTTGGATGTATACTATCACAATATAAACGTGCTATAATTATCGTATAGCCCCTACCACACTCTTGGCTCCCCAGTCAATGTAATTTTATGCATTCACAATGACCTGTCCCTTGTCTAAACATAAATAAAAATAAAAGTTTTGCATATTTTCACATAATCAGACTAAAGTCGTTTTTTGGTTTTGTGTGTTGTAGTTACAGTGTACGACTGTCTGAGAATTCAGTAATTACTATATCAACACACTAGTGGCAAATACAGATGCCTCTTACCTAGATCTACCGTATATACTCGTGTATAAGCCGAGTTTTTCAGCCCAAAATTTAGGCTGAAAAGTCTCCCCCTCGGCTTATACACGGGTCATATACGGCATGGAGTGGTGGGGGCTGTGTCCCGGGGCTGTGGAGGCTGGAGGAGGCGGGGGAGGCTGCTGTATGAGCGGCCCCGTCACGTGGGGCCGCTCATTAAATATGCACTGCTTCCCCCTGTCAGTCAGCGGCAATGCTGGCACTCGCCCCCCCTTGTAAGGGCCCCCCGCTGGTTATATTACCATCCCGGTCTTCTGATCAGCGCCGCTCCTCGGTGCTCCTCGCTGCTCCATCCGTCCGTCCTGCTACATCCGGGATCTCCGGCCGTCGCAGGCATATTACGTCATCGCGCGACGGCCGGGGATCCCGGATGCAGCAGGACGGGAGCAGCGAGGACGGAGCGCCGAGGAGCAGCGCTGATCAGAAGACCGGGATGGTAAGAGAAGCAGGGGGGGGGCCCTTGCAAGGGGGGGCGAGTGCCAGCATTTGAGGGCTGCTGGATACCCCCTGGGGGCTGCTGGGTACCCCCTGGGGGCTGTTGGGTACCCCCTGGGGGCTGTTGGGTACCCCCTGGGGGCTGTTGGGTACCCCCAGGGGGCTGCTGGGTACCCCCAGGGGGCTGCTGGGTACCCCCTGGGGGCTGCTATATGTACCCCTGGGGGCCTGCTGTATACCACTAGGGCTGCTGTATACTACCACTGGGGCTGCTGGGGCTGCTATATACTACCACTGGGGCTGCTGTATACTACCACTGGGGCTGCTATATACTACCACTGGGGCTGCTATATACTACCACTGGGGCTGCTGTATACTACCACTGGGGCTGCTGTATACTACCACTGGGGCTGCTGTATACTACCACTGGGGCTGCTGTATACTACCACTGGGGCTGCTATATACTACCACTGGGGCTGCTGTATACTACAACTGGGGCTGCTATATTCTACCACTGGGGCTGCTATATACTACCACTGGGGCTGCTGTATACTACCACTGGGGCTGCTATATACTACCACTGGGGCTGCTATATACTACCACTGGGGCTGCTGTATACTACCACTGGGGCTGCTGTATACTACCACTGGGGCTGCTGTATACTACCACTGGGGCTGCTATATACTACCACTGGGGCTGCTATATACTACCACTGGGGCTGCTGTATACTACCACTGGGGCTGCTGTATACTACCACTGGGGCTGCTGGGGCTGCTATATACTACCACTGGGGCTGCTGTATACTACCACTGGGGCTGCTATATACTACCACTGGGGCTGTTGTATACTACCACTGGGGCTGCTGGGGCTGCTATATACTACCACTGGGGCTGCTGTATACTACCACTGGGGCTGCTATATACTACCACTGGGGCTGCTATATACTACCACTGGGGCTGCTGTATACTACCACTGGGGCTGCTATATACTACCACTGGGGCTGCTATATACTACCACTGGGGCTGCTATATACTACCACTGGGGCTGCTGTATACTACCACTGGGGCTGCTGTATACTACCACTGGGGCTGCTGGGGCTGCTATATACTACCACTGGGGCTGCTGTATACTACTACTGGGGCTGCTATATACTACCACTGGGGCTGCTATATACTACCACTGGGGCTGCAGTATACTACAACTGGGGCTGCTGGGGCTGCTATATACTACCACTGGGGCTGCTGTATACTACCACTGGGGTTGCTATATACTACCACTGGGGCTGCTGTATACTACCACTGGGGCTGCTGGGGCTGCTATATACTACCACTGGGGCTGCTGTATACTACTACTGGGGCTGCTATATACTACCACTGGGGCTGCTATATACTACCACTGGGGCTGCTGTATACTACAACTGGGGCTGCTATATTCTACCACTGGGGCTGCTGCTGCTATATACTACCACTGGGGCTGCTGTATACTACCACTGGGGCTGCTATATACTACCACTGGGGCTGCTATATACTACCACTGGGGCTGCTGTATACTACCACTGGGGCTGCTGTATACTACCACTGGGGCTGCTGTATACTACCACTGGGGCTGCTGTATATACCTCTGGGGCTGTTGTATACCACACTGCTGGGGGCTGTATACCTGTGCTGGGGTCCACCCTCGGCTTATACACGAGTCAATAGGTTTTTCCAGATTTTTGGGGCAAAAGTAGGGGGGTCGGCTTATACACGGGTCGGCTTATACATGAGTATATACGGTAATTGTTGGTAATTAAGATACCAGCAGGTGTGTGTAGAAGAATGTGGTTTTTCCTAATATATTCTATAACATGGAGGGGACCAATAGCAAAGGCCCCTACCATGCTGAGAATACTAGACTAAAACATACAGCGAAGCCCAGCAGATTTTTTAAAATTATTTATTTGTTTAACACACTATGATGGCAGCTTGGTTGCTACACTACATGAGCATCTGTGATTAACTTGCACTCAGACTGCATTTCCTCAATCTGGACGGCGATTATGCTTGGTTGCCATACACATTAGTGTATGACAACCAACATGCTGTCATGGTGTGTTAAATAAATAATAATAGAAAAGTGTGGGGCTTTAGTCCAGTATTTTTTAGTCCAGCCCAGTGAAAGCAGACAGCTGCGAGCTGCCACCCTCAGCTGCATAATTTTACTTTGGTTGGCAAAAAATTGTGGGATTCGTAACTGCCAGCCAAGGTAAAAGTAGGCAGCTGTGGGCTGGTATTCTCAGCAGGGTGAGGGACCATTGCTTTAGGGCTCCCCCATGCTAAGGAATAGCATTCAGCAGCCGGCCCTGAAAATGGCGCATTCATTGTAGCACCATTTCCAGGTGCTTTACCAGGCTCTTCCAGCGGCCTTGATGGTGTTTGAATGCTGGGTAATAAGGGGTTAATGCCAGCTTTGTATTGCCAGCTGGTAGTAAGCTCTTAGATTCCTAAAGCCAGACCAAGATAGACCTGGTCATTAAGGATCTCAAAAAAATGGCTATAATAGACACAGCACAGAGATAAAATCATTTTATTCAAAATAAAAACACAGAGACTCTTAATGACTCCTTTATTACCCCCTCCCCATCCTCGAATTCCTCTATGATCCCCGCCTTCTCTCTTCCTGGACACACTCAGCTCTGCTACATCAGAGACCACAGAGATGATAAAGCGCGTTCTCTCCCAGTGGTCTTTGATCACTGAATGAGTGAGCTGAGACCTGCGGCATGGAAAACCGTGATGTCACCATTGCCATAGTAACTGCTAATTGCGGTTGCTATCGCAACGGTGTCCTCGAGTGAAATTAGTTACTCCCGGCTTACCCTGCCTCTATCCCTGCAGATTGCCGTAGGAATAACGGCGGGGTAAGCCAAGAGTAAAGAGTTTAGATAAGCAGGTATCCAAAGGCAATAATAACATGAGGTCCAAAGGAGACATAGCTATGTACTCCTGAACAAGTTTTTAGGCAACCAGTATATGTCGCCCCTCCATTTTAATATATGCAAAAACAGGCAAACACTTTGGAGCTATGTGCAAAAAAGTGTACAAAAATTTTATTTAATAAAATTCAAGTGAATTAAAACTCCAAAATACATACAATTAGACATTCAGAAGCACTGGGATTACATGACATAAACATACATCACAAATGGGTCATAGGAGATCATAACACCTAAAAAGACTGATAATCTCCAGCACAAGGGAGATTGACAAAAGGGAGGGGGGTATTAGAATAAATCGACCT
Source organism: Allobates femoralis (assembly GCA_033576535.1). Classification (NCBI taxonomy): domain Eukaryota; kingdom Metazoa; phylum Chordata; class Amphibia; order Anura; family Aromobatidae; genus Allobates; species Allobates femoralis. The sequence continues at coordinate 370,033,189 of JARQOC010000004.1, forward strand.
AAAGAGTACCTAATACCCTGGAATTCCTAGAAGGGGATCCTTTAATATTATAAAATTATATTATAGACACTGCATACCTCGGCAGTTTGACTTCTTCTTCACCACAATTTAAGATGTGTACTGGTACCCTCCCCTTGTGTACATCAACTACTCCTCTGACTGTCAGGACAGTGGGCCTACTGTCTCAGTACACGGGCTCCACCAGAGTCTGGTAGTCTCACCCTCTAAGGCCTATTGCTGCCCTACAGCAGACTAACATTTTACTTTGCAAAGGTATTGCACCTACTTTTGCACTGCCGATTTCTCCCCCCGACAACCCCACCTGCTGTCTCAGCATTAGGGCCTTTATTTCTTTTTGCAGGACTCGTTGCTGCCCACTATTGGCAGTTTCGGCAATCTGCTGTAACAAAACTAATCTCTCAAAGACAATTTCCTATTACATTACTGCCAAAGTTATCATTGGGTTACGGTCTTGCCGATCAACATCAACAATTATCAATCCTTGGGCTTTCAATTCCACACTCCCCACCTTTATGGTTACTTCTTTAAACCCAATCTGCGGCACAGGTTTACTGTTACTAGCTAATATAGTAAAATCGTCATCTGGGCCATGTAAAACGTCAGAGTCTGCCCAGTACCTTTATAAATATATACGGTATGTATCGATGTCACCTGTGAGCCAGTGTCCAGCAAAGTGTACATGAGGATGCCATCTAGCACGACAGGCAGGACTGGGTGTCCTCCCACATACCTGTCATGCCAGCTTGGTGGGCCTGGTGGTCTTATACCTGAGGGGCGGCCCACTCTCCCAGGGTATTCTCATTTAAAGTACAAACTCTGACAAAGTGACTTGGCTTGTAGCGGCGGCAGATGAGCTGTCCTTCAGAGTCATAGCGATCGCTGGGTCATCCTCTGGCCATTGGGTATCTTCTCTGTTGCATCCACGGGACGTCATCCCTGCTGGAAGCCAACTTGATCTTCTCCACTGGTTTGGATCTTTGCTTCGCTTGCATAACCTTAGCCATCTCAGCTATGCTCTTAGTCAGTGCCTCAATCTTTAAGTTTAGTGCCTCATTGGTGATAAGCCCCAGAGTCTGTGCATGTGCCCCTGCCATGGCCTGTGGGTTCTGCACCCCCTGTTGGTGGTAGGTGAGGTCCAGGTGTCGTGCAGGTTCTGGGTCATTGGCTGCTTACTTCTGCAATATCCAGATGGCCCTGTCTTTAAACTGCACAAAGTCTAGTCCTCTCCACGTGGCTCCGACATTTTCCTCCCCCTTAGTGAACTTTAGCCCTTCTGGTCCTTCATTTCCGTGGGCCTTAGTTCGGCCGGTGGGACAGGGTTTCTCGTCCCCACCAGATGTCATCAGAGCGCAGGTCAGGCTTCTCTTCACGCTCTTAGTAGGATGCCGCCTACGATGACATGCTCCCTCAGCTTCCCACGTGCCTCATGCTTTAGTATGGCAACAGTCAAAAACACGCAATTCAATAAAGTTTGTGGCACACAGTACCCGTATACATCGAGCACGATATACTGTTAGTGATGCCAAAAAATTTGATGATACACCCCAGGGCCGTAGGGTACTCGGAACTGGGCTGTTAAGCAGTTCTGGGGAGTCACATGGGTCGAGACCCAGCTTCCGTGACCCTGGGTTAAGTTGTAAAAGGGAGTTCTTGGCTTGATAGGGAAGGGGGTGATTATAGGAAAGGTTAGTCATGACGCCATCCATGGTTTGTGGCTATTAGTGGCCACCGCTGCTGAAGAAACTCTGGGGATGATGAATGGGCAGCCGGATGGAGCAGCTCCCCTCGGGCGAAGCAAATCTCCAGTGCAGTGGATGTGGTAAGGGTTTAGGGTGCAGGATGGTGGGCGCAAAGCAACAGACAGATTATTGGTTCTTCAGTACTGGTGCCACAGGAATACCGACAGATGATGTTATGCTGAGTCCATGCACCTGAGAGCAACTCGGGCTTTTCCTCACCCAACAGGTTCTGAAACCTCCTTGCTGTGCCTTGTTAGCGGGACCTTGCTGCTGCTTAAGCTGAGCTGCTGGCCCTCTCTCCCTCCTGGTCGGTGCCGGTATGGCAGAGAACTCAAGTGCTTCTCTAGCCCCACGTCTCAGTCGGCTGTTCCTGGGCTCTTTACGCTGCTTTGCACAGTGTGGCTGGGGAACTTGGAATTCCCCCAGCTTCCGGTATTGTCTGCTGGGTCGTTAGGCCCTGCACAGCTTTGGACTCCAGTGTCCGTTTCTGTGGCACTTCTCCTCTGGGGTGAGCATGACACCGCTCCCCTGGCTCTCCTCCACTTCCTCAGATCCCAGACTTGGGTCCCTCACGCTAGGCTTGGCTACCCTTGGACGAGCTTAGCACTGCTCCAGTAAACAAGATGTCTTCCTCAGTCCGCATAGGAACTGAACTGACTAACTCCGCCCCAGACCAGAGTTTTTAGGGGAGCTTACACTGAACCCGGATTTAGATCTCGCCCTTCAGGCCTGGAGGCAGAAAGTTGTTGTGTGCAGTTTCTACCTGGTGTGGATATCCTCTGTTGCTCTCAAGTGTGACACTACTACCCAGGGGTGATAATGACACTGTAGCACTTGGACTCTGGGGTGCCACAAGTGCACACTAGTCCCTGCCCACATAACTGAAGTCTGCTACACTTTGATCCAACCTCAGTGTTGCTGATAATGGCTCAAAAGCTAGGGCTAATATAACAATGAGAAAAGTGTACACCTCTGCTTTGCAGCCCATTGTATGTAAAATGCATTAGATTCCTATTCACTGACACAATATATCATACAACATACCCTTAAGGCCCTGTCTCACATAACGATATCGTTAGAGAGATCGTTGTAACTGTGACGTTACAATGATCTCTCCAGCGATGTCGCTGTGTGTGACATCTAGTAACGATCAGGCCCCTGCTGTGAGGTCGCTGATTGTTACATTCTGCTCTGGGTCATTTTTTGATCGTTGGTTTCCCGCTGGTCAGCATGCATCGCTGCGTGTGACAGCGAGAAACCAGCGATCAGTGACCTCACAGGGCTGGTAACCATGGTAAACACCGGGTATCCAGGCGCTGCCTACATACCCGGTGTTTATAATGGTTACCAGCAGGGGTGAACTAATCCTCCCTGCCGCCTGAGTGCAGAGCTGGGGGGTGCTTTCAGAGGCACCGCACTGAACAGAGAAGCAGGGGGGAGCAGGCTGGGGATTGAAGCTGCAGTGGTACCTGTTCTCAGTGTACCACTCGGCTGCTCTGGGCGCCGCCCCCTGCCATTCTGACGCTCCCCTGATGCTGGTAACTATGATAAACTGCGGGTATCCAAGCAGCGTGTGATGCCTGGATACCCGCAGTTTATCATAGTTACCAGCGTTCTCCCTGTTTACCGCTGCCTGTAAGGCAGCGCTAAGCAGGGAGGACACTGACATCGCCTTCAGCGATGTGGGTGGTGGCTCCCAGGTCCCTGATCACTGGGGAGATCTGCCTGTTTGACAGCTCCCCAGCGATCAGGTAACGACGCTCCAGCGATCCCGGCAGGTCGTTATCGCTGTTGGGATCGCTGGAGCGATTTTTATGTGTGACAGGGCCTTTAGAGTCCTTATAACTATATGGTGCTTTCTTAACATAGCATTTAATAAACTGGGCCAGACACCAGAGCAAATTACATAATGGCTGTAAAGACTGAAGATGTACAGGTTTCACATGAAAAAGCCCTAAATGCTTCAGCATATAAACATGAGCCTGGACTGTCTACTTAGGCTGGCTTCACACCACGATTTTGTTTCTGTCTGTGAGAATCCTGTTTTTTGCAGGACCACACAGATAGGAACGAACAGATCCAGATTGTAAACTCCATTTCTGTGTTTGGATCCATGATTTTGATGGATCCGGACACATAAAGAGCTGGGGGAAGCCGAGCAGGGCAAGTGGTGTCAGCGCTGTTACTTTACTTTAGCAGTGTGTCTACATACACAGCTAAAGTGAAATTAAAGAAAGGAATGGTTAAAAATAAAAAAATAAATGTTCAGCTCTCCGTCGAGTGTCCCGCGATGCAAGGCATTCACCTCCGATGGCTGCAGGACCTTAATCAGCTGACCAGGAAAGGGCGGGGCAACCCGATCAGCTGATGTGTCACATGACCACGTCAGTTGAGTGGTCTAAATCGCCCACCCGCCAATTGGTTTTGGCGGGTGATTTAAAATGCTCAGCTGATGCGGTCATGTGACACATCAGCTGATAGGGTTGCCCCGCATCTTCCCCGTCAGCTGATTAAGGTCCTTCAGCCATCGGAGGTGGATGCCTCACATCGCGGGACACTCAGCAAAGAGGTGAGCATTTATTTTTTTATTTTTAACTATTCCTTTTTTTTATTTCACTTTAGTAGTGTATGTAGATACACTGCTAAAGTGAAGTTACGGGAACAGAGCAATTTTAGTGTACTGAGCATGCTCAGTACACTAAAACCGAATCCGGGAAATTATCCTGTTTTTTCCCGGATCCGGCGCCCATAAACTCCCATGTTATAGGCACCGGATTGCCCCGGATTCCTTTCTGTCCGGTTTGGTCTGTTTTTTCCTTCGGAGCCCAATATCGGAGCAGTCTCCGATTTTGGGGCCGTGAAAAACTGGACAGAAATAAATCCGGGACTGAACTTGCAGAATCGGATGGCCATTTATGGCCAATCCGGCACCATAGGGTTACATGGTTGGCAAACACGTATCCTGTTCTGTCCTTTTCAAACGGACAGAACAGGATCCCAAAAAACGTGGTTTGATGCCAGCCTTAGTGTCTTGGCCAATACATGAACCAATACCCCATATAAAAGGTTTTTTGTTCATCATGAAAAACTTTTTGCACTTTTTTATCAATTGCGGGGTGCGGTTGGGCTCCATGGGTCGCCGTTCATCAAGTGGTGCAGAGACATCGTACTGGGCGGCCCATTTGGTCAGGTGGCAGGACCAATGGGTAGCTATCAGACACTCCGCATTATATGCATCAGTGTGAATGGCGTCCTATGCAGGTCCGATATGTGCATGCCAAGTCACCTCCCACATGTGTTTGTAGGTAGAGGTGATTTTATCAGCCTGCACCTGGGCTTGTTCTACATAATGGAGTCTGACTGCATCCTGTCAAGTGCTGTCTTGGTTTTGTATCAGCCTGCTGATGGTAAGAATTTTCTGATGCTGCCTTTTGAGTGTTTTTTTTAAGCCAGCCTTAGCCAGGATGCATGTTTAGTAAAAAAGTAACATTGTACACTGTGTTCCAAATTATTATGCAAATTGGTTTTAAGTGTCATAGGGTTTTATTTTTATTTTTTTTCAATGAAACCCATTGATGGTATTGTGTCTCAGAGTTCTTTGGATCATTGAAATCAATCTCAGATATCTGTGATAATTAGTTTGACAGGTGAACCCAATAAAAGGAAAACTGGGTGTTCCACAATATTACGCAGGTCACAGTTTTCAAGTAACATGGGAAAGAAAAAGGATCTCTCTGCTGCCGAAAAGCAACAAATAGTGCAATGCCTTGGACAAGGGATGAATACATTTGATATTGCACGAAAACTTAAGCGTGATCATCATATTGTGAAGAGATTTGTGACTGATTCTGAGCACAGATGTGTTCGTGCAGATAAAGGCAGAATGAGGAAGATTTCTGCCAGGCAAGTTTATCAGATTAAGAGAGCAGCTGCTAAAAAGGCCTTACAAACCAACAAACAGATATTTGAAGCTGCTGTTGCCTCTGGAGTCCCTCGAACCTCAAGGTGTAGGATACTTCAAAAGCTTGCTGTGGTGCATAAACCTACTATTCGACCACCCTTAAACAGTGCTCACAAGCAGAAACAGTTGCAATGGGTCCTGATATACATGAAGACTAATTTTCAAACAGTCTTGTTTACTGATGAGTGCAAGCAACCCTGGATGGTCCAGATGAATAGAGTAGTGGATGGTTGGTGGATGCCACCATGTCCCAACAAGGCTGCGATGTCAGCAAGGAGGTGGAGGAGTCATGTTTTGGGCTGGAATCATTGGGAAAAAGCAGGTAGGCCCCTTTAAGGTTCCTGAAGGTGTGAAAATTACCCCAGCTGCATGAGTCTGGGTTGGGTGCCATGTAACGGGGGCTTTAGAATCAACCCAGAATCATGCAGCTGAGAAACTGAGCAGAGGAGGTAGAGGATGAGAAAGATGAGGAAGTTAGGCACCGTCTTTCCACGCAGAGTCTGAGTGCTGCAACCACAACAAGCACTGCATCCTCAGCCACAACTCTGGCTCTAGACAGCAGCGGAAGCGGGTCTGCAGTTGTCAGGGGCCACAAGGGTTGCCTAGCCTGGGCCTTTTTTGAGACTGCAAAGGATGACTCAGCTCGTATTATTTGCAAAGTTTGTAACAAAAAATCAGTAGAGGCAAAAAAAATCAAAAAACAACAATTTGACTACTACCTGTATGAACCGGCACATGGCCCAACATCATGTGCAACTCTGGAAAACTTACTGCGCTAAAACGGATCATAGCAGGCCTCACCGAACACCGTCCATCAGATCAACCGCATCTGCTTCTTCTTCCTTCTCGGTCACCGTATCAAGTTTTATCACACCGGTCTCTGGCCACAGAATCTCCACTTGTTTACCCGCTACAGTCAGAGCAAGTGAGACCCTATTGTGGCACCCCTGCGGTCTAGTTGCCACAGAGGGGTACTGCACCCATCCCACGGGTGTGGTATTCCTTTTCTCGGGAAATGTGATGGTAAATCTGAGACACTTGTCTTGGCCCATACATGAACCAATACCCCATATAAAAGTTTTTTTTGTTTATCATAAAAAAACATTTTGCACTTTTTTATCGTTTGCGGGGTGCGGTTGGGCCCCATGGGGTGCTGTTCATCCAGTGGTGCTGGACATCGTACTCAGCTGCCTGTTTGGTCAGGTGGCAGGACCAATGGGTAGCTATCAGACACTCCACATCATGTGTATCAGTGTGAATGGCATTCTATACAGTCCCAATATGTGCATGCAAGTCACCTCCCACATGTCTTTGTAGGCAGAGTTGATTAAATCTGCCTGCAGCTGGGCTTGCTTTACTTAATAGGGTCTGACTTCATCCTGCTAAGTGCAGTGTTAGTTTTGTATTTGGTTGCTTATGGTAAGTTTTTTTAAAAACACCCACAAAAGCACCCAACACACCCGGTCCCAGGGACGGCGGGTGGACCCGATAGAGGGAGGGCTCGGTTAGTCAGTGGGACGGAGGGAAGAAAGGTGAAGGGTGGGAAGTTAGTTTAGGCAGTCGAGAGGAAGCAGAGGAAGGAGGAGGATCCGGAGGACTTGAGCGAAGAGGATCTTGTCCTGGGTCCCGGAACGGCAGACTGCAAGAGGGACAGAGGGGGCCCAAGGGACGAGGGCAGTGAGCGATTCACTCATACGCCTGAATCTGAGTGAAGCGGAAGGGCAGGTTGAGAACCAGGGGACCAGCCCTGAAGTTGGCGAGGAGTCGCTACACTTCAACTATGGAACCGGAGGCCACAAAATCTAGAGAAGTTGTGGCCAACACCCAACACATCCACCGATGAGGTAGCCGTACTAGGGACTTAGTACCGGTCGCCCGACAAGACCCGTGGCTGCTGGATTGGGGCAGTGTGTGTGGAGACACGAGCAGGAGAGAGGCAGACAGGCAGTGCTGAGAGAAAGAGTAACCCTTGAAGGAAGGAACATAAAGGTGGCGACTTTGAAGAGCTATCCCGGTTCATTGAGGACTATCCGGACAGAGATTGTGCAAGGACAAGAACCCTTTGGTGCCACCAAAGTAAAAGCGAAGTAAGCCGGGTTTGGAACTGTGTGTGAGACTGTTCATTTCCCGTCTGCGGAGCAGTAGACTGATAAGACACGAAGGCTGCAGAAATCCTGCCCGTGAATTGCTCCAATGCCCCTTTCCTGTCAGAACAACACTGTTGGCTCTCCACCACTGAACAAGACACCGGTTGCCCATTAACATTAACAGAAATATACACTTGAAATAGATCACTCTGTTTGTAATGACTCTATATAATATATGCATTTCACTTTATGTATTGAATTACTGAAATAGATTATTTTTTTGATATTCTAATTCATTGAGATGAACCTGTATATGACCATCACAGATGATACAAGTGAAAAATATTATTTTGGTTTATTGATTTTTTTATATTTGTATGGAGATCAGTTGACTGTGTATCCCCTCTCGTTGCTGTACTTCGTATACACTCTTTCCTCCTTCTTAAGCACCAATTGCATAAAGTTTCTATTTTGCATATCGATATCTGGATCACTGGTCTTTTATGGGTATACATGGAAATTGAAACCTGCTTGTTTTTTGCTGCGTTTTTGAACGAATGAGCATGTCAATTCTTTGCTGCTTTTTTTGCCTTGATTTTCTCTTATCACAGATTGAAAATCACCTCTTTTCATTTGTAGAACCAAACTACAAAACCACAGAAAAAATGGAGCAAAGCTGCGGTAAAAACAGGCAAAACCAACTTTTCTTGAATCACACAAATTTTGCTGGAAAGGAAAAATGCAGGTTATGATTAACAAGGATGTGCATAAAATATAGGTAAAATCGCACCAAACAATGCACCGAAACTGCAGGAAAAACGCCCTGTGTAAACATTCAATAAAACATTCATGAAAGCTGGGGTCACAGTTGACATGAGTTTTTTTTAATGATTTAACAAAACTCATGCGTTTTTTCATGTCAGCATGAGTTTTTTAAGGTGTGTGATGGCACCCTGCGTTTTTGGCTGCGTTTTTAAATCCGCACCAAAAAATAGTGCATGTACTATTTTTTGTAGAAAACGCATGCGTTTTTATAACATGGGCCCCTATGGAAAACGCATGCAAAAACGCATGTACAATTAGTACCTTTTAGTGCCATTGAAAAACGCATGCGTTTTCCATAGGAGCCCATGTTAAAAAAACACATGCGTTTTCTAAAACGCTTGCGTTTTTTTAACATGGGCTCCTATGGAAAACGCATGCGTTTTTGAATGGCACTAATTGTACATGCGTTTTTGCATGCGTTTCCCATAAGGCCCCATATTAAAAAACGCATGCGTTTTTGGAAATGCACCAAAAACGCATTGTACAGTCACACATGCGTTTTTGCTATTAGGGAATGCATTTTTTAACATGGGGGCCTATGGGTGCGTTTTTTACATGCGTTTTTGAAAACGCAGGTCTCCAAAAACGCTTGTGAAAAATGCAACTGTGACCCCAGCAGAAGCTGTCTGCATCACTTTAAGATAACATAAAATAACATCAAGACAGGGGAGGGGGGCGCACTGCTTATTATATGAAATCAAGGCGGGTGCTCACTGTACCAAGTGGAGCATATAGTAAAGGGAACAAGAGAAGACAAGGTATGTATGGGAGCAACACCAGTTCAAATTATCGACAAATAGACAAAAAATTGTGTGGTACATGCAAGAGTTTATTTATTATTAATGTGCAAAAAAACAATTAAAACTGTAAGGGTACCATTACACGTCGCAATATTGCTTGCAATTTCACTTGCAATTTACTGGTTGCAGTGAAATCATGGACACATTGTTCCATTTGTACACAGCAACAAAATAGAACAATGTGTCCATGATTTCACTGCAACCAGCAAATTGCCAGTGAAATTGCATGCAATGTTGCGACGTGTAACGGTATCCTAAGGGCCCTCCTATGCCCTTGTAACAGAGATAACAGTGACCATAAAATTGCAACAGCATACGGCACTGGATGATACATATACAGTAGAAGGACCCCGTAGGATAACCAAATTGATATGACTGCTACAATTTACAATGAAAAGTGCATACGTGTGTGTATAGGACCACTAGCTTAAGGAGTGTACAATATTTGTTGGTCAGATATAATAATGAATCACATGGTTAGCATATACCAAGCCCAATATAGGGAAAAGACACAATTAATGCAGTAAATGGTAGTGTACCAGAGTCAGCAAAATATTATCCCGCATAATAGCATAGACAATTGATCATAGATGCGCACTCATACCCTTATCATATCAACCCAAATGGACTATGGTGGACCAAAGTATGCTATAGTGGGTCTCAGTACACTGTAATGCACAGAAAAGTATAATGAACTGGGTGGTGGTCGGCAAGTTACACTGTTAACCTATTAGGGCCACTTTACACACACCAACTTCTGTGACCAACTTCTGAACATATCTCTGGTTGCAGTGAAATCATGGACACATTGCTCCATTTGTACACCGCCACAAAATGTAAAGCGGCCATTAGATGTTAGGTCGGTTAGACACCTGTGTTTCCATCAAGACAATATTTTTGTGTTTATGTCAGGAAATAATGTGCTGACACAGGTGTATATGATCAAGTAAAAACCCACCTACAGGCTGACATTTCTGTAGCCCATGCAGTATGTATCAGTATAAGTTACAAAGTGCTGCTGCAGCCTCAATGTCAGTGAGTGTAGCCAGTATCAATAAAATGCCTGTGCACAGATAGCAAATAAGTAAAGGCAGGCGTAGTCAAAATAACAAACCAGTCCAGGGGTCTCCATGAGGGATAAAGGCAGGACCACCCGGGTTACTGGTCATCAGAACAGAGGGACAGGGGGCGCCCAGACCCCACGCGCATCACTGCCTGGGTGCAGCTTTGTCAGGGGAGAACACATTAATAATAAATAAACATTAATAATAAATAAACTCTTGTATATATCACACAATTTTTGTCTATTTGTCGATATTTTGAACTGGTGTTGCTCCCATACATACCTTGTCTTCTCTTGTTCTCTTTTCAACATAAAATAAGATACTTTATTGATCCCAAGGGAAATTACAATATCACAGCAGCAAAACATAGACATTTACTTTTATTACAGGAGACAATTCACAATGGAGGTTACTCATACATGTATGTTCATGGCAGGTCCGTACCATATATGATTAGAACATCAATAATACGCAGGTCACTTTGATGATTTCACACTCAGGTGATTGTTGTACAATCCCATAGCAGTCTGAACAAACGATTTCTTGTATTTTTCCTTTTTACCCCTCATTAGGCTTAGACGATTGATGAAGGTGCTCCTCTGTCTCATGAACAGCTCATGTAATGGGTGCACATTATTGTTCGTAACGGCCATACATTTCTTCAAAGTTCTTTCCTCCACTATCTCCTCAAAAGTATTGATGGCCAACAAGTGAGCTTGACTTCAAGTTTTAAGGAAGAAAATGATCTGCAGAACTTTCCTTTATAGATGTGATGGTGCATTCAAGGAGCCCTGGCAGTATAAGGCTGCGTTCACACATTGCGTATTTTGCCGCGTTTTTTTACGCACGCTTTTCAAAATACGCAATGTGCCTTTTGTCTGCCAGCAAAGTGAATGTGAAATTCACTTTGCAGTGCAGACATTGCGTAAAAATACGCAGTGCGTTTTCCGGGAGAAAACGCAGCTCCGTAAACAATTGATATGTCAATTGTTTACGCAGCTACTTCTGCGTATTCTCACAGAGGGGAGGAAGAATCCTGCTTCCTCCTCCCCTCTGTGACAGCTGTGGCCGCCCATTAGATTTCACAGTGTATTAATCTACACTATGAAATCTAATTAAACAAAAGCAAGTGTGTGAAAAATAAAAAAGAATGAATACTTCACCTGTCCGACGCCTTCTGCCGCTGTGCGATCCCCGGTTCTAAGTCAGATCTCTTCTGACAAGACCTGTGGTGACGTCAGAGGGGCGTTCCCGGGCACTCGCGGTCATGTGATACATATCACATGACCGCGAGCAGCCAATCAGCGATGGGACCGCCCCAGGAACGCCCCCCTCTGACGTCATCACAGCTCCTGTCAGAAGAGATCTCACTTGGAATCGGAGATCGCACAGCGGGAGAAGGCGTCGGAGAGGTGAAGTATTGATTCTTTTTTATTTTTCATTAACTTGCTTTTGTTTAAGTTAGATTTCACAGTGTATCTCAATACACTGTGAAGTCTAATGGGGCGGTCACACATGTCACAGAGGGTAGGAGGAAGCAGGATTCTTCCTCCCCTCTGTAACATCACTGCGCTTTCTGGGGAAAGAAAGCGCAGTGTGTGAAAGCCCCTGCGTATTTTGCTGTGCTTTTTTGCGCGGCCGAAAAACGCGGCAAAAAGCGCGCACAAAAAAGCGAAGCAACATACGCAAATGTGTGAACGCAGCCTAAGCCTTTAAAATAATAGACGAATTGTGTTTACCAGTGGTCAGTAAACATGATACAAGTCAGTACCAATGAATGTTAATGTCTGCTAATAATAACTGCTAATAGAATAGATACAGTTGTATTTAGACAGCTGAGCAGAACTAACATGTAGGAATATGTACAGAATGTGAAATCCCTCTGGTATTTCTGATGTGAACGTTGCATGGCTAATAAGCCTCTTAATTGCAGAGGAGGCCGAAGATATGAATCATAGAGGGAAATATTACTTGCATTACATGAGATGCATTTCTGTCATAAATATTGAATTCTTAAAGGGGCTTTCCCACAGATAAAGTTAATTTTAATCAATATATCTTGGAATAATAATAATTTTAACAATTTGTGTTTAAAAAAATGTTCCTGTGCTGAGATAATCTTATAAATGTGCTCCTGCTATGTACAATTTAATATTTATTTCTGACCGTGCACGGAACATGGTCTGATCATAGCACATCTCCTGGGCAGGGGAGGAAGGAAAGAGAATATACAGATATTACAGCATGGGATCACAGCTGATTCTTTTTTGTGAGGTAAAACATTTCTCTGACTGTTTCTAGAAAATGTTTTACCTCAAAGAAACAATTATATGTGATCCTGTGTGGTAATGCCTGTATACTTTATTTCATCCTTCCCTGCCCTGGATTAAACCAATGCTCCATGCATGGTCAGAAACAAAAGTGAAACTGCACATAGCAGGGACACATTTATAAGATTATCTCAGCACAGGAACATTTTTTTTAAACATATCCAATTGTGGAAATTGTTATTACTACAAGATCTTTTGATTAAAATGAAATTTCAAATTAACTTTGTTCGTGGGAAAACCCCTTTAACCCCTTCATGACCCAGCCTATTTTGACCCTAAAGACCTTGGCATTTTTGGCAATTCTGACCAGTGTCCCTTTATGAGGTAATAACTCTGGAACGCTTCAACGGATCCCAGCGATTCTGATTTTTTTGTGACATATTGGGCTTTATGTTATTAGTAAATTTAGGTCAATAATTTTTGCATTTATCTGTGAAAAAATTAAAAATTTGGCAAAAATGTTGAAAAATTTTGCAATTTTCAAATTTTGAATTTTTATTCTGCAAAACCAGAGAGTTATGTGACACAAAATAGTTAATAAATAACATTTCCCACATGTCTACTTCACATCAGCACAACTTTTGGAAAAAAAAACCATTTTTTTAGTGACCACATCACATTTGAAGTCCCTCTGAGTGGTGTACATGACAGAAAACACCCAAAAGTGACACCATTCCAAAAACTGCACTCCTCAAGCTACTCAAAACTACATTCAAAAAGATCATTAACCCTTCAGGTGCTTCACAGGAACTAAAGAAAAGTGGAAGGAAAAAATGGACATTTTAATTTTTCTAACAAAAATTTTATTTTAGCCCTAATAGTTTCATTTTCACATGGGTAACAGGAAAAAATGGATGCTAAAATTTGTTGGGCAAGTTCTTTTGAGTACACCGATACCTCATTGTTTGGGCGCACGGAAGGGCTCAGAAGGGAAGGAGCACAATTTGACTTTTGGAGCAAATTTTCCATTTAAAAAGTGAAACAGCACTCCTTCCCTCCTGAGCCTTGCTGTGCGCCCAAACAGTGGTTTATGACCACATATGAGGTATCAGTGTACTCAGGAGAAATTGCCCAACAAATTTTAGCATGCATTTTATCCTGTTGCCCATGTGAAAATGAAAAAAATTAGGCTAAAAGACAATTTTTGTGAAAAAAAAAGTACTTTTTCATTTTTACGGATGAATTTGTGAAATATCTAGGGGTTCAAAGTGCTCACCACCCATCTAGATAAGTTTCCTGGGGGGTCTAGTTACCAAACTGTGGTCACTTGTGGGGGAGTTCCAATGTTTAGGCACACAGGGGCTCTCCAAACACGACATGGTGTCCACTAACAATTTGAGCTTATTTTCCATTAAAATTGTTAGCGGACACCATATCGCGTTTGGAGTGTCCCTGTGTGCCTAAACATTGGAGCTCCCCTACAAGTGACCCCATTTTGGAAACTAGACCCCCCAAGGAACCTATCTAGATGCATAGTGAGCACTTTGAACCCCTAGGTGCTTCACAAATTGATCTGTAAAAATAAAAAAGTACTTTTTTTTCCCACAAACATTTTCTTTTTACGTTTTTACGGATTAATTTGAGAAGCACTCGGGGGTTCAAAATGCTCACCATCCATCTAGATAAGTTCCCTGGGGGGTCTAGGTTCCAAAATAGGGTCACTTGTGGGGAGCTCCAATGTTTAGGCACACAGGGGCTCTCCAAACGCGACATGGTGTCAGCTAACAATTTGAGCTGATTTTCCATTCAAATTGTTAGCGGACACCATGTCGTGTTTGGAAAGCCCTGTGTGCATAAACATTGGAGCTCCCCCACAAGTGACCCAATTGTGGAAACTAGACCCCCAAAGGAATCTATCTAGATGCATAGTGAACACTTTGAACCCCCAGGTGCTTCACAAATTGATTCGTAAAAATGAAAAAGTACTTTTTTTTTCCACAAAACTTTTCTTTTTTCATTTTTGCGGATCAATTTGTGAAGCACCTGATGATTCAAAGTGCTCAATATGCATCTAGATACGTTCCGTGGAGGTCTAGTTTCCAAAATGGGGTCACTAGTGGGGGAGCTCCAATGTTTAGGCACACAGGGGCTCTCCATATGCGATATGGTGTCCGCTAACAATTGGAGCTAATTTTCTATTCAACTTGTTAGCAGACACCATGTCGTGTACAGAGAGCCCCTGTGTGACACCAGCATTGCTATCAGCACAAGGGCAACTGGAAGAGTTGGGGTACATCACCAGAAAATGGCACCTCTAAATAATGCGCTATTTTCTGGGGTGGCTGTGGGATGCAATTTGCAGCGTGGGGGGCCCACAACGTTTGGGTCTCTCCACGCTGAGGATTCCAGCCTCCCAACTGCCAAGTTGTACCTGGCTGGCAACCAAAAATACGGCAAAACTCCATGTCATTTTATTTGTAAAAGTAATAAAAAAAATGTCATATTTTTGGTCCAGCCAGGTACAACTTGGCAGCTACGGATTCCCACCAACCCCCAGCTGCCTCGTTGTACCTGGCTGGCAACCAAAAGTACAGCAAAGCCCATTTTTTTTATTTCTAGGACTAATTCTAGAAAAAATCTTATGTGGGACTCCGTCATATTTTTGGTCCAGCCAGGTACAACTAGGCAGCTGGGGGCTGGAATCCTCAGCATGGAGAGGCCAAAGCGTTCTGGGCCCCCCATGCTGCGAATTGTAGCCTGCAACCACCCCAAAAAATGGCGCATTCAATGAAGCACCATTTTTTGGTGCTGTGCCCAGACTCTTCCAGTTGCCCTGGTGCCGGAGGCAAACTGAGTAATAAAGGGGTTAATGCCAGCTTTTTTATTGGCAGCTGGCACTAAGCCCGAGATTCATAATGTTGGGCCAATGTTAGACCCGGCCATTAGGAATCTCTAGTAAATCGTAAAAAAAAATACATCACACAGAGAAAAATATTTTTATTAGAAAAAAAACAAACACTAATTGAGACTCCATTTTTATTAACGTCCGACTTAGTCCAAAACGAAGGTTCCACGACACTCGATCACCTCTGCTACATCCAGAGACTGCAGCAAGAGGGATCAAGTGTCTTGTTGCAATTTCTAGTGTTATAATGATGGTGCACTGTATGGCAATGATCTGTCATAAAGTGCACAATCACCGTGACCCTAGAGACTACAACAAGAGGGCATTTGATCCCTTGTTTTAGTCTCTGGGATCCCAGTGATTGTGCACTGTATGGCAGATCATTGCCATACAGTGCACCATCACTATGACACTAGACACTGTAACAAGAGGACACTTGATCCCTTGTTGTAGTCTCTGGGGTCAGAGTCATGGTGCACTGTATGGCAATGATCTGCTGTACTGTGCACCATGACTCTGACCCCAGAGACTACAAGTGGACACTTGATCCCTTGTTGTAGTCTCTAGGGTCAGAGTTATGGTGCACTGTATGGCAATGATCTGCCATACCATCATGCCTGACACGAGACTACAACAACAGAACAAGTGACCACACAGTGCACCATGACTGACCCCAGTGACTGCAACAAATGGACAATTGATCCCTTGTTGTACTCTCTGGGGTCAGAGTCATGGTGCACTGTATGGCAATGATCTGTTGTACTGTGCATCATGACTCTGACCCCATCCATCCTCCCATCCATCCATTCATCCCATCCATCCAATCCATCCAACCATCCCATCCATCCATACTCACCTCACCGATCCTCCTGGCAGCCCGGTAATCAGTGTTCTGCATCTCAGCTGTCAGCTGCAGGAGCTGCAGAACTGGTGGCGGCTGGGAGCGGAGGCATGTGGGGGCAGCAGGGGTGCATGGAGCACAGGGGGGGGTACAGGAGGAGGAGGAAAATTTAAGGAGTGGGGTGGGAGGCGGGGGAACACAGGGCACGAAGGGGGGCAGATCAGGAGTGAAGCGGGAGGTGGGGGAGCACAGGGCATGGAGGGGGTCAGATCGGGAGCAGAGCGGGTGGCACAGAGGGCACAGAGAGGGGCAGGAGATCAGGAGCGGAGCAGGAGGCGGGGGAGCACAGGGCAAGGAGGGGGGCAGGAGAAGGAGGAGAAAGAGAGCCGGAGGAGGAAGGAGCAGGAAGTTACAGTGGTGGAGCAGGAGGTACCGGCGGAGAGTGCAATGCTCCCCTCCAGCTCTGATAGAAGCGATCTAATGGGATGATCACTCCCATCAGAGTCGCTCCACAGCCTCCTCCATTGTTGGCAATCAGCTAATCACCGTGATTCTGGGGGTGGGGTGGGGAATCCACCCCCCCTGACCTCAAGCCACAGAGCTCAGGATCTTTGAACACCGGGGCCCGATGGCGGCAACAGTGCTGCGGTAACCGCCATGATGTTGTACAATGTCATGGGTCGGGAAGGCACCGACTTTCATGACGTTGTACAACATCAAAGGTTGGGAAGGGGTTAAAAAGAACTTGTCATGTACGATTACATTACTAATATGCAGATATACAGTGGGTACGGAAAGAATTCAGACCCCTTTAAATTTTTCACTCTTTGTTTCATTACAGTACTTTTTTTTCTCATTAATGTACACTCTGCACCCCATCTTGACTGAAAAAAAAACAGAAATGTAGAAATTTTTGCAAATTTATTAAAAAAGAAAAACTGAAATATCACATGGTAATAAGTATTCAGACCCATTTCTCAGACAATCATTTTTAAGTCATATGCTGTCCATTTCCTTGTGATCCTCCTTGAGAAGGTACTATTACTTCATTGGAGTCCAGCTGTATTTAAATAAACTGAAAGGACTTGATTTGGAAAGGCACACACTTGTCTATATAAGACCTCACAGCTCACAGTGCATGTCAGACCAAATGAGAATCATGAGATCATGAGGTGAAAGAAACTGTTCAAGGAGCTCAGAGACAGAATTGTGGCAAGGCACAGATCTGGCCAAGGTTACAAAATAATTTCTGTAGTACTCAACGTTCATAAGAGCACAGTGGCCTCCATAATACTTAAATGGAAGACGTTTGGGACCACCAGAAGTCCAAACTGAGCAATTGTGGGAGAAAAGCCTTGGTGAGAGAGGTAAAGAAGAACCACAAGATCACTGAGGCTGAGTTGATATGAGAGAAAGTTCCACAAAGTCAACTATCACTGCAGCCCTCCACCAGTCGGGCCTTTATGGCAGAGTGGCCCAACAGAAACCTATCCTCAGTGCAAGACACTTGAAAGCCCGCATAGAGTTTGTAAAAAAACACATGAAGGACTCCCAGAGTATGAGAAATAAGATTCTCTGGTGTGATGAGATGAAGATAGAACCTTTTGGTGATAATTCTAAGCGGTATGTGACGAGAAAACCAGGCACTGCTCATCACCTGCCCAATATAATTCCAACAGTGCAACATTGTGATGGCAGCATCATGGGGGTGTTTTTCAGCTGCAGGGACAAGATGACTGGTTACAATTGAAGGAAACATGAATGCGGCCAAGTACAGAGTCATCCTGGATGAAAACCTCTTCCAGAGTGCTCTAGAGCTCAGACTTGGCCAAAGGTTCACCTTCCAATAAGACAATGAGCCTTAGCACACAGTTAAAATAACAAAGGAGTCGCTTCAGAACAACTCTGTGACCATTCTTGACTGGCCCAGCCAGAGCCCTGACCTAAACCCAATTGCGTATCTCTGGAGAGACCTGAAAATGGCTGTCCACCAACGTTCACCATCCAACCTGACGGAACTGGAGAGGATCTGAAAGGAAGAACGGCAGAGGATCCCCAAATCCAGGTGGGAAAAACTTGTTGCATCAGTCCCAAGAAGACTCATGGCTGTACTATCTCAAAAGGGTGCTTCTACTCAATACACAGCAAAGGGTCTGAATACTTATTACCATGTGATATTTCAGTTTTTCTTTTTTAATAAATTTGCAAAAATTTCTACATTTCTGTTTTTTAAAGTCAAGATGAGATGCAGAATGTACATTAATGAAATAAAATGAATTTTCTTGAATTTACCAAATTGCTGCAATAAAACAAAGAGTTAAAATTTATAGGGGTTAATAACATTATTAGGCTACTTTCCCCACAATCAGTATTTGGTGCAATAAAGGATTTCTGCACCATTTCTGCACCAGTAAATTAGGTTACTTTGCGTTTGCGTGTTTGTGTGCGTTTTTTTAACATGCATTTTTATCTTTTCTATTAGTCTGTTTGGTGTGTCATCTTTATATATAATTACCTAATTCTGTGTGTCATCCATTTCTGGCCTGATGTCCACAAATCCCAGAATGCACCGTGCCGACCGAAAGCCGTGTCATATTAGCGCACCCAAGTGATAGGTATGCTAATATGGCGCATGCTGGTGGCGGCATAGACAACACAAGCTGACGCTTCACATGCCGCCTAAAGCCCCTCGCATGCCTCCCACTGCACCTCTCCCAATGCCGGAGACCCCAGCACCCCCTCTCTGGCGCCCGCAGACCCCTGAACACCCCATCCGGCACACACAGACCCCTGCACCCCCTTCCTCCACCGCCCGCAGACCTCTGCACACCCCTACACCCCCCTACGCACGCAGACCCCCCCATCCCTTTCCTCCGGTACCTGCAAACCCCGCACACCCTATCTGGCTCCTGCAGACCCACACACACTCTTCCTCTGGCAACCGCAAGACCCCCGCACTCCCCTCCCACGGTGAGCGTAGGTCCTCACACCCCCTTCCTCCAGCACCTGCAGACTAAGGATGAGCGAGTACTAAAATACTCTTACTCGCTAGACTCATAACAAGTAGGTCCTAATACTAGTTAGTCGTTGCGAGTCTAGCGAGTACAATGTAAGTCAATGGGGAAGCGAGTAATTGCGAGTAATTCCTCTGCTGCTGGACCCTATAAGGTCTGGCAGCAAAGGAAAAACCTGCAATTTCCCATTTCATTGTTTAAAAGCCAGCGGTAAAAAGCTGCTGGCTTTTAAACAATGCTGACAGCTTGCAGAGGCTGTCACTATTGTTCGGGAGCGGGGGGGAGTGCTGGTGTTCACTCACCGTCCTCTGTGTGGCCTGCCGTCTTCTTCCCTGTGTCTTTGCGACTTCAGCCATATAGCACAGCCGCAAAGCACAGCCGCATGCTTGCCTGTATGAACTCACATGAACTTTCCCAGGGTGCACAGCTCTGCTAGATCTTTGGTGGAGGTTCTCTATCAGAGATGTAGCAGAGCTAAAGAAGAACCCTGGATTGGACTACGGCGGACGGAAGAGGATTTTTTTTTTAAATAAAGTTGGAGTCCCTAAGTTTTTGTTTTTTTTCAAATAAAAATATTTTTTCTCTGTGCTGTGTTTTTTTTAAAAATTCACTAGAAATTCATGGCGGTAATGTCTACTATTGGCGGGACCGCCATGAATTTCGGGCTTAGGGCCAGCTGATAACAAAAAACTGGCCCAAACTCCTTTATTACCCAGTGAACCACCGCACCAGGGCCCTGGAAGAGTTGGGTTCAGCGCCAGAAAATGGCGCTTCAATGAACGCGCCATTTTCTGGGGCGGCTGCGGGCTGCCATTCCCTGCGGGGGGTGCCCAGAAGGCTTGGGCCTCCCTGCGCTTCGGATTCCAGCCCCCAGCTTCCTAGCTGGACCTGGCTGGACAAGCATGAACTCACATGAACCCTGCCAGCACTGCTACTTCAAATGAACAGCTGACCTGAGTCAGCTGTTCATTTGAAAATCCAGGCTGGAAGGTCAAAGATAGAAAACTAGATTGAAAACCGGATTGCCGCGGTCCGTTCAAATCCGGGAGAATCCGGTTTTCAGTGACAGCGGCTGTGCTTTGCGGCCACCGCCATGCTATACGGCTGAAGTCGCAAAGACACAGGGAAGAAGACGGCGGGCCGCACAGAGTATGGTGAGTAAACACCAGCACTTCCCCCCTTCCCCCTCCCGAACAATAGTGACAGCCTCTGCAAGCTTTTTTTGCGCAAAAAAAACAGATGGACTAAGTACCCTGTATTTGTTATACTATTTTTTATACTGCACTTGCATTTTAATACTTTTACTGCAGTGTACTGTTGTTTTTGGTCGCATTTAGCTTTTTGTTTCCAAAATCAACAGCATTGTTTAAAAGCCAGCTGTTCATTTGAAAATCCAGGCTGGAAGGTCAAAAATAGAAAACCGGATTACAAACTGGATTGCCCCGGTCCGGTGCAATCCGGCACCATAGAGCCCCATGTTATGGGGCGCCGGATTGCACCAGACCGAACAATCCGGGAGAATCCGGTTTTCAGTGATAGCTGCAGTGCTTTGCGGCCGCCGCCATTCTATACGGCTACAGTCGCAAAGACACAGGGAAATAGAAAGACGGCGGGCGGGCCGTTCAGAGGACGGTGAGCGAACACCGGCGACTTCCCCCCCCTCTCTTGAACAATAGTGACAGCCTCTCCTGACAGCGGGATCCTCCGCTCCCCTCCATCCTAAGCTAGGATAGGGTGGGGAGGCAGTGGGGGGAGCGGAGGATCCCGCTGTCAGGCGGCAGGGAAGCTTTCAGCAGCTGTCAGCATTGTTTAAAAGCCGGCGGCTTTTTACCGCTGGCTTTTAAACAATGCCATGGGGAATTGCAGGTTTTTCCTCTGCTGCAACACCTCTTAATAGGTTCCAGCAGCAGAGGGATTGCATTACCCATTGATTTACATTGTACTCGTTACTGTGCGAGTAAACGCTAGGATACTCGCAGAGTAACGAGTAGAGCGAGTACCCTACTATTCGCCGAGTAACGAATAGTAGCGAGTGTACTCGCTCATCCCTACCGCAGACCCCTGCACACCTCCACATCCCCCCTCTAAAACCTGCAGACTCCCGCACCCCCTTTCTCCGGTGACTGCAGACCCCCGCATCCCCTTCTTCCAGCGCCCGCAGACCCATGCACACCCCCCCGCACTCACCTCCTGCGCCGCAGACCACCAACAACTTAACTATTGCGACAGGACCTATAGTGATGTCATAGTCATGTGATTAGTCACATGACCGTCACAGCACTGCAGCTCCTCCTCCTGTAGTCTTCACTGCTTCCCAGCTATGACATGGAGCTGTCACAGCTGGGAAAGAGGAAAGGGGGGCAGAGAGAGGGAAGGAAGGAAAAAAAAGCAAAGTGGGCAAAGAGAACACAGGGGGCAGGTTGGCCAAACAGAGCACAGAGTAGGCAAAGAAAGTGCAGGGGCATGGAGCAAAGAGAGCGCAGGGGAGCCAAAAACACCACAAGGCGGGGAAAGAGAAGGCAGTGGGCCAAAGGCTGGTTTCACACTACGACTTTGTGAAGTCCGATGCTGTCTGATAGAAATCGGACAGCATCGGATCCGAATTTGCCCCCATGTAACCCTATGGGGATCGGACCAATTCGGATGTCCACTAATTGCCATCCAAATCGCGTCTGATCCGATTTTGTCCAATTTTTTTCCGGTGCAAAAATCGGAGACTGCTCCGATTTTGCATCCGAATCAAAAACCGGCTAGAATCGGATCTGACAGATCGGATGGCAATTATGCCAAATCCGATCCGATTCCATTAACAAGAAAGCACAGAAGGCGTGGGGGGGCAAAGAGAGCACAGAGAGCAGGGCGGCCAAGAGAGCACAGGATGGGCAAAGAGAAGGCAGGCGGGCAAAAACAGCGCAGGAACGGGGGGGGGGGGGGAGCAAAGAGAGCACAGGGGGGGCAAAGAGAGAGTAGGGGGGCAAAGAGACGGCAGGGGTGGCAAAGATAGCACGTGGCAGGGAGGGAAAAGAAAGCACAGGGTGGGCAAAGAGAAGGCAGGAGACCAAAGACAGTGCAGGAATGGGGGGTAAAGAGACCACAAGGTGGTCAAAAGGAGCACAGGAGGGAAGTGATGCCCCTTGATGCAATAAAAGGGAAGGGGAGCAGAGAGGTGAAAGGGGAGAGAGAGAGAAGGGGGCAGAGTGTTGGAAGGAGAGAAAGAAGCAAGGGGGAAAAATAGAGCACAGGGTGCAGGGTGGCCAAACAGAGCGCAGGGTGGCCAAACAGAGACATGGTGGCCAAACAGTGCGCAGGGGGGTAAATACAGGACAAAAAGAGGCCAGGGGGCCAAAAAAACACAAGGTGGGGGAAGAGAAGGCAGGGAGGCAAAGAGAGCACAGGGGGGGCAAAGAGAGGGCAGGGGGGTAAAGAGTGACCAAAGAGAGGGTGGAGGGGAAATAGCACGGGGCAGGCAAAAAGAAGACAAGGGCAAAGAGAGCGCTGTGACAGGGTGGGCAAAGGGAGCGCAGAGGGCCATAAAGATCGCAGGGGGGACAAAGAGAGCAGGGGGCAGTGAAGCCCAATCTAATGCTTTAAATAAAGCTGCTATATTTTTTTAACTTCCTAGTATTTAACTTTCATAAAACTTCAATGAAATTGCAGAAATGCACTAAAAATGCATGTGCTTTTTTACCTGCAAATTTTTTACATCTTAGGGCCCTTTCACATCAGCGGTATTTTCAAATCGCGGCAGATGCGGTGAAAAAACCACATCTGCCACGATTACCGCATACCGGCTGCACTTGCGGCACGGTTGCGGCGCGGTTGCGGTAAACACCATACAATGTATAGGCGGACTTGCAGCAGGTGCGGCAAGTGCAGTTTTGGCACTTGCGGCAGGTGCGGCTGCGAAAAAAAATGCTGTCAGCCGCACTTGCCGCACCTGCCGCAAGTCCGCCTATACATTGTATGGCGTTTACCGCAGCCGTGCCGCAAGTGAAAAAAACGCATCTGACGCGATTTGAAAAAAACGCTGATGTGAAAGGGCCCTTAGGCATTCACACTGTGCGTTTTTTGCCTGGTTTTGACCATCAGTTTTTGTAGCCAAAACCAGGAGTGGGTGATAAATGCAGAAAGGGAGCACATGTTTCTATGATACTTTTCTTCTGATTGTTCCACTACTGGTTTTGGCTACAAAACCAATGAGCAACAACAGACCCAAAACGCACAGTGTGAATGTAGCCTAATACAAGTCTATAGGGAACATGTGCACAGAAATCTCATTATGCATGCAAGAGAAATTGACATGCTGTGGATTTGAAGCACGCTCCACAAGTCAGTTTACGCAGCATTTAAAAGAAGCATATTGGGCATGAAATTTCTATAGATCCCATCCACTTTCCTGGAACTGTAAGACACTGTGTGATACCGAGAACATGCAGTGTCAAAAAGTCACCAAATATTGATCATGCGAATATAGCTTGAAAATGCCCAGGCACTGCACTTCATGTCTCTTATAAGCAGCAGGCTTTCTCATGCCGATGCAGCTTTGGTTATCACTCACTATATTGTGAACGGTGGCAATAAGTATACCGAGCACTTTGACTGACAGCTGGAATTGCAGTGCAGCGCATCAGCACAGATTTGGCTTTCAGTCAGTGTGGGGACATGCTTATGCTCATCACTCCTCTGCTGAGTGCACAGATCCAGGATATTAGTAAATTTAAGTGCAATTCAAAGATGGCAGATAAGTCAGCACTTCCATTAAAACAGATGTGACATTGGACCTGTCTGGATCCTGCTCATTTAGGTACCAATACACATCGTCAGGTTTTAAATACATCAGATAGGGACTGCTCTGATAGGGGTTACCTTGAAGTGGTAGAGCAGCTTAGTATACATTTTTTGCAAAAAACGTATCAACTAAATACTGTTTTTTACTACTTTTTCAGCAGCACTTGCTTTTCACAGTTGTTTTTACAACAGAGTATTTTTACACGTTTGACTGTTTTTTGTGATTCAGTCTTTTGGTGGTGTGAACACTGTCCTACAGACGTGTTTCCTGTGTGCATGGCTCATTTGTTTTTGTCTTTAGGGTCCTAAGTGTGTCTATAATCTGAGAGGTCTTCAAGAATATATTCAGGGAGTGACCTATTTCAAGAAAAGAAAAGAGGTGACTTAGTTGAGGTAGTGCAATTCTGGAGTGATGACCAAGACAATGCCAGACAGGCAAAAGACTGTAGAGGAAATGACTTTAGCGACAAGGCACGAATCCTAAAAGGTTGCACAACTGAAGAGAGCACAAGGCTCCTCCCTGACACTATTGGAATATTTCATACCATACTCCTCTATGAGGAGAGGAGATATGGATATGAGGGCATCTGGGAGCATAAGGCTCTAGTTTGGCCATAGTGTTTATAACCCCCGAACCCCCTGCTTTACGAGAAGTAGAGTCATGTAGCTGCAAAGAGTGAAAATGACTGCCACTGATTGGACTGTTTAGCTGGGCTGAGTTGTGCTGAGACACACCGGACCAGTAAGATCAGGAACAACCCAGAGGAAGCTGAGAATATTTATGAAAATGGTCTTTAAATCTGATATGTGTTGGAAGTTATATGCCCACTATCTCATGTATAAAGTTAATACTTAAGGAATGCTAAGTAAATTGTTATCAATTAAAGTGAACTGATGGTCTCCTTGTCAGTCAGAAATGTCATCTGGTCCTGTCCACCCGAAGCCAATAGTAACATGCAGCCTATATGGGGATACAGCCCACATGACACAAGTCCACACACTCAGCCAGGACCATGACATTCATGTGGCATGCTGGAGCATCTAGATTCATTCCCTCATCTTCAACTACTGCCCCATGACACTCTACAGTTGCAAGATAAATCCAAAAATTGCCCAGAAAGAGTAATTCGACTTTTTTTTCCAGGAATGACTGCCCATAAATATCTGATTACATTTATTGATATTAGTACAATTGAGAAACCCAAAATAAAAGCTAATTTTCAGCTTTCTACAGTTCAATAAAAAAGTAACATTGAAAATTATACACTTTCAATACTTTCTAATGATTGTACTCCCAATATTTCATTTTGAAAAAACATATATAAATACGATGTTAAAGGGGCCTACTGAGACTCTTTTGCCAAGGGCCAACAAAAACCTGGAGCTGACCCTGTCAAACACTATTGGAATTTGAAGAGTATTATTACAAAATAGTTATCTAATATATAAAGCTGAATGTGTGTGTGTGTGTGTATGTATGTATGTGTGTATGTATGTATGTCCGGGATTGGCATCTACATCGTCGCAACTACAGCCACAAAATTTTGCACAGTCACACATCTGGACCCCGGGAGCGTCATAGGCTATGTTGTGAGGCGAAATTTTAAGCCTGCGTGTTCCAATTCAACAAACAATTTTGCCCCTATCTACATAATGGGGAAAAAGTGAATGGAAAAGTGTTGGAGGAAAATCGACAGCTGTCAGCTATAGCCACAAAAGTTTGCACAGTCACACTTCTGGACCCTAAGAGTGTCATAGACTATGTTGTGAGGTGAAATTTTAACCCCGCGCATTCCAATTCACCAAACAATTTTGCCCCTATCCTCATAATGGGGAAAAAGTGATGGTTACCAGTTGACAGTTGTGATAGCTTAATGATAGCGCCAAAGACTAACAGCACTTTCCAGCATATAGTCACTAAGGTGGGGCCCCAACATGAGATATTCACCACGCAAGGGGACATGTATACACACCACCCGCACACAAAGAGTAACAGCAAGTGTATAGTTGCTAAGGTGCAGCCCCAACATTGGATACTCACCATGCACCCGAAAAAAAAACACACACAGCACAAAGAGACACACACAACACAGAGACACACACAACACAGAGACACACACACACCCAAGGGGACACACACACACCCTATAGCGACGCATGCACTCACCCCACAGGGACACACACACATACCACAAAGAGACACACACACAACACAGACACACACACAACACAGACCCCCCCCCCCGCAAGGACACACACATATAGCCACCCTATAGGGACACATGCACTCACCCCACAGGGACACATACACCACAGAGACACACACACCCCACACAGACCCCCCCCACACAGGGACACACATACATACACACTCTATAGGGACACATGCACTCACCCCACAGGGACACACACACACCACAAAGAGACATACACAACAGAGACACACACCACACAGACCCCCCCCCCCACAGGGACACACACACATACACACCCTATAGGGACACATGCACTCACCCAACAGGGACACATACATACACACCCCAGGGACTCACACACCACACAGACAGACACAGATGTGCACAAATCACCTCACACAACTCGCCTCATACGTGTGCTATCTTTAATTTCCAAACATAAACATCTGATTAAAAACAGCCAATGTGCAACACATGTGCCATACGGGTCATTCCATGTCAAGTGAACCAATGATTATTACCTCTATATTTTTAATTCTTTTGAGATTTTGTTATTTGATAATAGCATGTCAGACAATGCAAAATGTGAAGAGAAAATTTTTTTAAAAAATTTATTTTTTTTAAAAATGATTTTCAAAGTTCTGAAAAAGTGCGAATTTCGCTGTTGCCTGCCTTTACGTTTCTCCTCATAACTAAGGCTAGGAATAAGATAAAGAGACAAAATAAACACCATTCTACTCAGAACTATACAGGCTTTCATCAGATATGTCACAAGAGGATCTTTGTTAATATTTTACCCATGTGATCGCAAGCGCAAAACTTTAAAATGCATTTCCAAAAAATCGGCGCGCTTTAAATATTTCAAAAACTGCCCATGCTTTGCTCTTAGCCACATCTGTAACAAATTTCAAGTTGGGATCGTGATGGGATCATATTTTAAAATATTTTACTATTAATAGCGTCAATGGGTCATTCCATATCAAGTGATCTAAATATGAATATTTTTTTTTACCTGACGTCTTTAGATTTTTTAAATTTTTTTCCTTTATGAAATACTACTTTAGTTAATTACAAATTAAAAGTTTAGATTTTTTTTTCTTCATCAGTTAATTTTTTACAGATTTTTAAAGTTTAAAAAAAGTGTGAATTTTGGCCTGGTATGACTTTACATTTTTTTTATCTTGGGCTAGAAATAAGATAGAGAAACAAAATAAACACCATTCTACTCAGAACTGTCCAGGCTTTCACCAGATATGTCACAAGAGTATATTTGTTAATTTTAATTTGTTACCCATGCGAACGCCAACGCAACATTTTGAAACGCATTTCCGAAAAAAACGTTTTAATAAAAATTTTCCAAAACTGCCCATGTGTCTTTTATGCTCTTAGCCACATCTGTACCAAATTTCGAATTGGGATCGTGATGGGATCATATTTTAAAATATTTAACTATTATAGTGTCAATTCAAAAATCTTGAATTCAGATCTGTTCAACCTGTGATCTAAAAGCGTGGGGTCTATATTTATCAAATCCATTATTTTTAGACATTACTGTATTATTTTGATATGTTACAGCTTAGAAGCAGGAGAGGACATATAGGAAAAAGCTTTGTTAGGGCTCAACCAGAGAAAGCACAGGGATAGACAGTGAATGCAGAGCAGATGATAGCCAAGCAGCTCTGTCAATCATGTTAAGTGTCTACCCACTGCATTCAGGAAGTAAGACAGCTCGTTCAGACCTTTCATGTCCTGACATGTCTGGACATCTTCACTCCTGAACAAACAATAGTCTGTACAAAGCCATCAAGGCTGTACTAAAATATGGGTGAGTAAATATATTAATACCAGTGTAGTGGGGTCACTGGAGCTTGCATTAACATAAGCAGGGCTTAATTAGGCAGCAGCTGAAAAGTCTCTGAGATTGCTGTGCTTCCAATCTCTATGGTACAGGGTAACTAGCTGAATATGGTTACAGACCTAGCGCTTGCCTTGAAGGCAAGTGCTAGGTCTGTAACCATATTCAGCTAAATATATTAATAGTTTAATGCTTTTATTATTAAGGGCCAATACACACAGTGCTATCCTTAGGGATCATCATTCAGAAAAACAGCCCCATTGATTTCTATGATTTCACATGCAGTGTTTTTGGAAACACTCAAGAGTGAGTAAATCACTGCTTGAACTTCTTTTTAATCGCTGCAATAAACGCAGCATTTATCATTTATATAAAAAAAGCTGCCATTTTTTTCACTAGCGATTAAAAAAACTAACGCATATGTGGTAAAAACGTGTTAGAAAAACAAGCTGCCAAAACTGCAGCGTGTATCTGCAGACAGAAAAAACTGTGTGCGCTAGCCCTAAAACTCACTTTATAGTAATACAGTTCTATCTCAAGTGTACTGTAAATCTTTATTTTTATTACCTATCTTCCTTAATTAATATTAACTGTATTTTTCCCACACAGCAATGGCTGCTACTTCTCAAGAAACAGCTTTTTATCATAGACACTGTTGCAATCCTTTTGAAAAAATATGAATATGGTTGGCGCTGGTGGCTGGCTACTGTACTCTCCAAAGATTGTGAAAATGAAGAAGTAGAATTGACTTTATTGCATCCTTCTGGTCCAGCGCCATCCTTTGTGTATCCAAGAAAGCCAGACATTTTAAAAGTGCACAAAAATCAGATATTAACTCAGGCGGAGCCTAACACCATGACAGGCCGGACATACTCTTTGACACACAAGGAAATGGCGATTGCTAGTAAGCATTTATGGACAAGATTACATTTCACCCACTAGAAGGGACAAATTGATAAAATGCCACTTTAAAAACATACTATTAATTGTTTGATTAGTTCATAATTTATAGAACGATGATTTAACTACTGTACTATTCTTATTAAACACTTCATAAATCACATGTTTAGTGATAGAATAGAAAACAAATTTATATGTATAAATAGGGGTTAACATTTTTGGTTCTTTTAATCTTGTTTAATCAAACTTGAGGATATGATCACCTTTCTTCTTTTGGTTTGTTCAATACATTCAAGTTGAAAATGCTGAGCGTTGTGTTCTGATGATTAAGATGTATTTATCCTGGCACTTATGGGATTTGTTTTTTGTGTTTCTTTTTTGTTGCATATAAATGTTGTGATAACTCATACAACCATAAAATAAAAAATATATAAATTTGACAGGTCCCAAGTTGAATCTCTGCACAAATATAACCAAGAACACAATCAGTCATTTTTTCACAATTGCCCGTCAATAGTTTGAATTTGATATAAAGAAACATACCGTGTTTCCCCGAAAGTAAGGCCCCCCCGATTGTAAGGCCGCCTAGGGGTAAAGGGGGGGCCAGCTAATGTAAGGCCTCCCCCGATTATAAGGCCTTACAACCGGGGGGGCCAATGTAAGGCCCCTAGCGGAGGGGGGGGAGCGGGAGCGGGTCGCACGTCACGTGTGCCCGCTCATTACATATGCACTGCATCCCCCTGTCAATCAGCGACAGGGGGAGCAGTGCATTATACTGTATATATGGGCCCCCGGCCGGTCGCAGTCGCGATGACGTCATGCGCTGCGACGGGTCACATGATCCGGGAGACAGCCGAGGACAGAGGACGGACGCGCTGGCTGCTGCAAGAAGACCCTGGAGGGTAAGATGTCTGCAGCAGCAGCAGCGGTGGGGGCCTCAGAACAGGGGGGTAGTGTGCCAGCAGGAGGGGGCCCATATATACAGTATAATGCACTGCTCCCCCTGTCGCTGATTGACAGGGGGATGCAGTGCATATGTAATGAGCGGGCGCACGTGACGTGCGACCCGCTCCCGCAGTGTCCCAGCAGGAGGGGGCCTGTAGGCCACACTGCTGGGGCACCCAATGTAAGACCCCCCCCGAAAGTAAGACCGGGGGCCACTTTTGGCCCCCAAAAAAATGTAAGACAGGGTCTTACTTTCGGGGAAACACGGTAGTCTTGTAACATATCAAATGAAAGCTGTTACCGTTCTGAGTAAAATGATGCCTCTCCCACTTCATTATCTTATTTCTAGGCTGAGATATGTAAAGTCATACCAATGTCATACCAAAAATGTAAAGTCATACCAGGCCAAAATTCACCCTTTTTTTAAACTTTAAAAATCTGTAAAAAATTAACTGATGAAGAAAAAAATTCTAAACTTTTAATTTGTAATTAACTAAAGTAGTACTTCATAAAGAAAAAGAATAAAAAAATCTAAAGACGTCAGGTAAAAAAAAATATTCATATTTAGATCACTTGATATAGAATGACCCATTGATGCTATTAATATTAAAATATTTTAAAATATGATCCCATCGCGATCCCAACTTGAAATTTGTTACAGATGTGGCTAAGAGCATAGCAGACACATGGGCAGTTTTTGAAATATTTAAAGCGCGCCGATTTTTCGGAAATGCATTTTAAAGTTTTGCGCTTGCGATCACATGGGTAAAATATTAACAAAGATCCTCTTGTGACATATCTGGTGAAAGCCTGCACAGTTCTGAGTAGAATGGTGTTTATTTTGTCTCTCTATCTTATTACTAGCCCGAGATATGATAGAAAATGAAAAGCCATACCAGGCCAAAATTTGCACTTTTTTAAAACTTTAAAAATCTGTAAAAAATTAACTGATAAAGAAAAAAATTCAAAACTTTTTTTTTGTAATTAACTAAAGTGGTTCTTCATATAGAAAAAAAATCAAAAAAATCTGAGGACGTCAGGGAAAAAAAATATTCATTTTTGGATCACTTGACATGGAATGACCCATATAGGGAATTAAGGCAGATGTCAGTCACATGAGCTGTGTATTATGTGTATGTGTTAGGTAACATATACTGGCCGGCCAGACGGAGCGTTTACTATTGGCTGGAGATTTATTAGGCTGCCTATAGCAACCAATCACAGCTCAGCTTCTATTTTCTTACAGGTCATTAATATGACATATTCAAATTCTATTTTGTTATAGCTAACATCAGTTATTTATTAACCCGGGCATAGCCGGGTACTACAGCTAGTAATTATATATATTTCAGATTGATGTATACATATATTGACTACCATGTAAGGCTTTCAGCGGTTTTAATAATAGAAGATATAAAATAACCTACCTCTAAATTTCATCACAGATTTAGTAAGTACGAGGTACTGGGTAGATTAAAATAGCTTGCTTTAAATATCATTTTTAAAATAGACGCGTGAAAATGTAAAAGTCACATATTATACTGAAATGTAATTCAGATGTTAGTCTCCATGATGTTATTTGCTGCCTCTATTTATGTAATTATAGGAAGATAATGATATAAAAAATATCATCTGTTTTATTTCCTTCTACTTTCCCATTTGCCTGAACAGTGATTTCTTGTCATATTAGTATTATTATTTTTTAAATTAAATGCACTTACCACAGATAAGCAGCTGCTAAAGTTTACCATTGATTTCCATTATACTTGGTACTCAAGTCGAGTCCATACGACATGTTTTATTCGAGTACTGGGCACTAGGGTATTTTAGTGCTCGCTCATCACTAATAGTTACTAGTATCTTAAATGTGACTATGTGAATGCTTTGTCTATTAGTATTGCAGGTCTGTCTGGTGACTAAGAAATAGTTTTCATATTTCTGCAATGTGAACAGCTTGGTAAATAACAGAAAGAACAGCAAAATAGAAATCCGACTTGGATATTTGGTTTTGGAAGACATTTATGAATAAACAGGAAGTTGTGTGCCCTGTGCCAATAAGCAGGGGAAAGAAGTGCTGCTTTCTATTAGTTTTAATACTGAAAAAAAAATCATCTTTTTTTTATTATAAATAGAACTTACTGTATATCACATGTGTATACATTTTCTGAATGTAAAAGATCACACAATTGAAAAACAATTTGTATTAAATACTTTATATTAAAATACAGAGGCTTGCAACATTTTTCTTATTAGCTGTGATTAATGTTTATTGATACACAAAAATAGTAAAGTGATTAATGCAAAACAATATCAAGTCAGCGGACAATTCATGAATTCTAAGGCCCACAGCGTACTTGGTCACCACACTTATATCTTACTACACCATAAAGGCAGGTAATTACATTTCCTGATTTGCTGGATTTTATCACTGGTACAACTCTTTTTTTATATATGATAGAGTATGTAGCAGTATACCATTCATAGATAAATGATAGCTGATTGTGCCATACAATGCACCACTATATACAGGTATTTCAACAATATAGAGAAATCATCCCCGTACTTTTGCTTACATTTTAGGTCTATATAGGGCACAACTTGCATATAACACAGTAACAACAAGATTGTACTGCTGCTTATGATGTACATCAAAGAGACCCAGAATTTTCAACTACAGAAATTGGGTTCACATGATTTCTACCAGCCAATCGGCTGCAGGGGCGGTACCCGGTCACATGGTTCCCGCTGGCCAATCCTGGCGTTTCAATAGGCGCATGCACACTGACCACCTTCCGTCACCAGGTCCTCTGCCATCACTATTTACTATTTAGTATATTAGTATATAGTAAATTCTCTCTTGTCGAAAAATATTTTTTCCTAGGCTCCTAAGCTTAGGAATTATCTTGATGGACCAGAACATTAGCATGATTTATGAGTATTATTTATTTTAATAATATATCAAGAAAGTTATTTTAATCATTTAATCCACCTGGACAGTGATAAGAAAAATAAGAAATTGC
This sequence comes from Allobates femoralis, assembly GCA_033576535.1. Taxonomy (NCBI): domain Eukaryota; kingdom Metazoa; phylum Chordata; class Amphibia; order Anura; family Aromobatidae; genus Allobates; species Allobates femoralis. The sequence goes on from JARQOC010000004.1 coordinate 370,066,419, forward strand.
TGATAACATTTTAACCCTTCTAACCTAGGAACAAAAACAATTGTTACAAAAATGTTGCTGATGCACAACCTGTGGCAAAAATGATGGAATCACCTGGTTCATTCAGTTGTTTAATTTTGTAGATAAAAAGAAGATCACAGTCATGGCACAAAACTAAAGTCATTTCAAATGGCAACTCTCTGCATAGAAGAAACACTAAAAGAAATCTTGAAAAAAAAATATGCTAGCCAGTAACGGTTACTTTTTCAGGCCAAGCAGGGGAAAAATTATGGAATCACTCAATTCTGAGGAAAAAAATCATGGAATCAACCTGTAAATTTTCATTCCCAAAACTAACATCTGTATCAAATAATATCTGCTCGTTAGTCTGCATCTAAATAGAGTGACCACACCTTGGAGAGCTGTTGCTCACCATCACTCATTATGTCCCCATGCAGGCGCGCACCCAGTAAAATAATAAACAGCTGATTACTTACCCTTTGGCGCTCAGTGCTCACTTCTCACTGCTTTTATCCTATGTGCTGCTCGGCATCAGATCATGTGACCGGGCCCACAGCGATGACATCATCACTGTGGGCCCCGTTCCCATGATCGGAAGATGCGCTCAGGACAATGGGCCATATATCTAAGGTGGGGGGGTGAATGCAGGATGGGGGGCATATCTAAAGTGCGGGGCTATGTACAATCACTGGGGGCCATAGCCAGGATGGGTGGTTTGTGTGTATCATCACTGGGGCCATATTCAGGATGGGGACTATATAGCATCACTGGGGTCCTTATCCAGGATAGGGGGGCTATGTACCACCACTGGGGACCTTATCCAGGATGGGGGGGCTATGTACCATTACTGGGGGCCATATCTAGGATGTGGGGCTATGTACCATCACCGGGAGCCATATCCATGATGGGGGGATATGTACCACCACTGGGGCCATATGCAGGATGGGGGGCTAGGCGTGCCATTACTGTGGGCCATATGCAGGGTGGGGGGTATGTACCATCACTGGGGGCTATATCCAGCATGGGGGGGTCCTTGTACCAGGGTGGAGGATATATATACCAGGATGGGGGCTATATACCAGGATGGGGGACATATTTACTGATTGTAAGATGGACATTAGCATTATAAGACAGACCCCATTTAACATTAAAAAAATTCTCTTTTCCTTCACCAAATTTGGGTGTGTGTCTTATAATCAGGTGCGTCTTAGAAAGCGAATAGTACAGTATTTTGTGTGATATAACTGTCTATTTTAAGGGCAAAAAAATTCAAGGTTTGAAAATTTGGAAATTTTCTAACTCTGTCAAAGCTCTGATTTTTTTCATAACTAAACACAAAAGGTATGAACTTAAGTATACCACTAACATAAAGTACAATGTGTAATGAAGAATCTTTTTGAGAATAACTGGGATCAATTGAGGAATTCCAGAGTTCCATATAAAGTGACACTGGTCAGAATTGGAAAATAAGGCCTGGACAGGAAGGTAAAAACAGGTTTGGGGGTGAAGGGTTTAACAATGTCAGCCCACTATGCAAAAGAGCAAACTCTCAATCTGTCCCATCAACAGAAAACTAATAATGTTGCAGGTCTCAAAAGATGGCGACATAAAGCAAAAATATTTTTTACAATATTCTGAAATTTTTTTATAACTTCAATAGAAAAAAAACTAACATTTTTGGCATTGACGTAATCAGACTAATCTGGACGGTCATGTTACCGGGTCATTGTTAGCACAAAATGGACACTGTAACAGCTAAACCCAAAAAAGTTATGGAAGAATGGCATTTTTTTTCACCATTTCATTCCATTTGGAATTTTGTTTTACATGATAAAATGAATGGTGTCATTCAAAAATACAATATGTCCTTAAAGTTGTGGGTCTCAGAAGAAGGTGTTGAAAAAATGAAAGCACACAAATGGAAAATTCTCTTGTCCCTAAAGGATTAAAAATAATAAATCATTTAAAGAGGACCTGTCACCAAACCAGGCATGGTGATCTAATTACAGCACTGGATGCAGCATGTCTGCAGCATGCAGGCAAGGGGTCCCCCAGCCCTTGAGCAGCCCTGTACCCCGAGATAATACACATAGAAAACTTACATCCTGCAGCCATAAAGGAGGTGGCTGGAGGCTGCAGCCAAAGGGCAGATTCACACCCCCTGCATGTTTAATCTGCTCACCGCTGCCAATTATTGTCTCCCTCTTCAGCATTATAACACAGAGGTTTTTGTTTTTTTCCCCAGAAATGGCCGTTTAGCCCCGCCCCCTGCGGTGACGTCACCGCTTATACCCGCCCTGCTCTATGGTTAACATAGAGCAGGGCGGGTATAAGCGGTGATGTCACTGCAGGATGCGGGCTGCCGGCCTCCTGCTCTGACATCACCACCTTTACCCGCCCTGCTCTATGTTAACCATAGAGCAGGGCGGGTATAAGCGGTGACGTCACCGCAGGGGGCGGGGCTAAGCGGGCATTTCTAAAATAAACTCTGTGTTATACTGCAGACGATGGAGACAATGATTGGCAGCGGTGGGCAGATTACACAGGCAGGGGGAGTGAATCTGCCCTTCGGCTCCTGCCCCTAGCCACCTCCTTTATGGCTGCAGGATGTAAGTTTTCTAAGTGTATTATCTCGGGGTACAGGGTTGCTCAAGTGCTGGCGGACCACTTGCCTGGATGCAGCAGACATGCTGCATCCAGTGCTGTAATTAGATCACCATGCCTGGTTTGGTGACAGGTCCTCTTTAATTGCCTGTTGTAATTGCTGTGTATTGGAAGTGCTTCTGATGATGTCTCACTTCAGTCACCTGACCATTGCAGCCAACCACAGGCATCAGTGGTCAGCTGACTAAAGAACTGGGTGGAATAGCTTCATTCAAGTTGGAAGCCCCCTTTACAACACAAATTTTATTACTACATCAAATTTAATTGATATAACACCTATTATCTTTTTATTTGCGGAACAGCGGAACCTCTTCAATTTTTAGTTTTTATGGCTGTCTGTGCATTTGTAAAACATGTTAAAATTCTTTAATGAATTGAAAGAAAATGGAACACAAGACCTTAGGCATATAGCAACAGAAAACAATTTTTAGAAACTATTTTGAGTCCCATCAGAATGTTAAAGTTGATATTCTGTTGAAATGAAATGGAAGTTCTTGCCATGGCTGGGTCTGTTTTTAGAGCAGTCAGCAATTCCAACTGCCTTCAGTTTTCCACATTATTAATACATTACAGCTTCACACACATTTGTGTGCCAGTAATCTAGAAAAGTAAGTTACAAGACTAATCCACAAGCATGCCTGGATATACAGGGTATTAGGCAGATTAAAACCATTCTGAGAAAGAATGCAGACATACCGTATACCGTATATAGCCAAATTGTCTTTTCTCACAAACATGATTAAAAAAACAACCATGCCGATTTACATGTATTCTATGTTCATCTGAAAAGCACAACTTCTCTGAATAAATCACTGGCAATACTTTTCAATGACAGGAAGATAAGTAAAATCAAATTTAGCGTTCTCTCAATTTAATGCATTTTAGTAATAAAACATAATGAAGATGTTTTTATTTTTTCAAGGGATTTTGTCATCATCATAAATGGAGAAAATTGCAAAGTGTTTGTAAAAAGAAGCAACTTTGAATTTTGCCTCGTATTAAAAATCTTCTCCATTCTCAAGGACAGATCATTTCCGATTAATTTGTGAACGGCTCATTCCATCTGACCTTCTTACCCCCACTATCTGTCATATACTCACCTTC